>JAAAKG020120059.1:0-15101 GCA_010014905.2 Druon quercuslanigerum
AAAACCTTTCCTACATAAACGTCCTTAACCTCATTTACGTAGAACACTTTTAGCTTTCATATGACTGTTTTTTTGTTTCACTACGATTTTTTTGGCTGAGCTGTATAGCTTCAAAGGCAGATGCCTATCATTTTCTCGCCGATAGTAGTTATGTGGGAACAGAAGATATACATCACTATTATTTTGAACGTCATTTTTGTTAATATACTTTTATATTATGATTTTTCATAGAACGCTGTACTCATTGTTAGAAATTTCTGAAGGAGTTTTCAGAAACGCGTCACTGAAGCTTTATGCAGAAACCGTTTCGAAATTTTCCTAAACTGTAACCGAAATTTAGGAACGTTAATTGCATAAAACTCCAGTGACATTTTTTACAAAATTCTGATACAGGTTAGGAATTTTCAGTTACTGTAACTGAAAATTAAAAGAGGTTAAAAAATTTTTTCGGTTCATTAATTTTAATATAAAACATGTAATCTATATTTGTCCTGAGAATATAAATAGGAAGAAAATATGAGTGAAATTAATTTATGTTATATGACATAGTTATTTACACATAAACTTCGGTCGTATATAGTCTTACTATAATTTTTATTTTTAAGATAAATATAAAGTTCAAATTTATATTAAAATTAATGAACCAAAAAATAATGTCTCTATACATTAAATGTTTAGACAAAAATTTTTTCACAAAATTCATACAAAATGCTGTTTTATTTTTTAGAAATAATATTCGTATGTAATTTTTTCATAAAAAATTGAATTTTTAGGAAAAAAATTAATTTGTTGCAAAATAGTTAAACCTTCAACGAAAGGAATTAATTTTCAACTAAAATATGCATGTTGCACAAAAAAAAATGATTTCTTAAAAAAGTCGTTCAAGAAAAATTTTCAAAATAAAAGTTAAATCCTCAAACAGACAGAATATTAACTTTCAAGCAAAGAGTAGCATTTTTTCAAGAAAGATGAAATTTCTACTAAAAGAGATGAGTTTTTAAATAAAAAATTATATTTAAAAAACAATTTAATATTAACCCGAAAAATAATTATACTTTAATGTTTAAACCAAACTTACGATTTTTCAACGAAATAGTGGAAGTTTTAATAAAAAAGGACACCTTTTTGGAAAAAATGGTTAAATTTTTATACAAACAGTTGCATTTTTATCCAAGACAGGTGCTATTTCTACTAAATTACATGAATTTTTCGATCAGAAGGACAAATAAAAAAAAATGGTTGAATTTGCATCCAAAAAAGATTAAAGTTTGACCTTTTAGAATCAAAATATGACATTTAGAAAATAAGACAATTATCTAGGAAACTACAGTGCCTTACTATATTATTAGATCCAAGCTAAAAAAAATTACTATTTTCACATTATTTTTGTCATTTATTGTAAGTACTTTCAGCGTTCTGGTGCTTTTCAACTCCTAGTTCGATAGATTTTCCGGATTCGCCAGACGATTTAGCACATTTTAGGCCCAAAAATGTCACTGTGCTCAACTGAAAGGGAAAATCTCACGATATGAATCCCATCTAGAACGTTTGGAGCTTCATGAAACAACCGTCAGTAAGCACGAACCTACAACCAAGTTAGAGCTAATTGGAATACTCACTCGCATTTGTGAACATCGCCCAGAGATAGAGATTAAAATGGTAAACTAACTGAACAGTATGCCTCGTCGTATTGAAGCTTTGTTATCTGGTAAAAGGTGGGCATACGAAATTATGATTCTATTTAAAAGACGTTTTTTATTGTAAGAATTTTAAATGTACATAATTATTTTTGGAACAAAACTCATCCTCTATGATATATTTCTCTAACATTTTACAAAAAAATGTCTCAATATCAATGTGTATCTTATTTAAAATTATTAAAAAATCATTTTTTAGCTTTGGCCTAATAATCAGTATTTCGCATAGGAACCTATAGCAGATAATACAGCTTTAATGCGACGAGAAATACGGCTCAAACAGTTTTCCACTTTTCTCTTTATCTTTCGGCAATGTTTCAAAATGTGATTGAGTATCCGAATTAGCGCTTACTCGGTCGTAGGTTCGTGCTTAATGACTTTTGTTTTATGAAGTTGCAAACGTTCTAGATGGGATTCATATCTGGAGATTTTCCCGTTCAGTCGAAAACGTTGACTGTTTTCGATCTAAAAACGAGCTGAATCGTCTGTCGAATCTGGCAAATCTATCGACCTAGGAGATTTAAAACACCAGAATGCTCAAAGTACTTACAATAAATGACAAAATTAATGTGACAATTGTAATTTGATAGATTGGATTTAATAATATGGCAAGGCACTGTATTTAAATTTTTAACCTAAAAATACGAATTTTTAACACAAAAAGTACATTTTCAACCAAAAAGAATGTCTTTTCAAAAAAATGGGTGAATTTTTAAACAAATAATAAAATTTATAACTAAAAAAGTTATGTTGTGAAGAAAGCTATTGGAAAAAACATACAAGGCAAACAAATCAGTAACAAGAATCCTATACCAGGGTTACCGCAAAACTTTATTTTTAATTCTACCTAATTTCCGTCTAACCAATTTTTCATTTTCCCTGACTTTTCCCTGACTAATAAAATTCCCTGACTTAAACAAAATTGTTAGTTAGGTTCGTTGTTTACTCACCATGTTTGTTTGGCGTGTGCTGTTCAGAAAAATGATGTACATGAACGAAGGGCCCCCCTTACGTAAAAAATCTTGTCAAATTCTCTTGAGCACGTCGATTTCCACCGATACTGAACCTCCATGCTTCGTCTGCTAACCAAACGCGCTCAAGAAGTGAGCAGAGCGCACTTTTTCCCGTTACGATCACTTATATTTCTGTTACCATTTAGGAATTTTAGGAAAATATTCGAAATTTTCACAAACCACTTCTGAAGTTAAATAAAAATTTAGGAAATTTACTATAAAAGTTACTGAATTTCGTTTTAGCAACGTAATTTTGTAAATTTCAGTTACTTTGGTATCTTAAATGTGTCGGAGTTTTCCAAACATTTCTAACAGTACAGATAAGAACTGGACAATAAGTGTTGCACAAATAACGCAGCATTTATAAAAAGAAAATTAGATTTCAGAAAGTTACAAAAAATGAGGTTGTGGGTGGGGTAATTCTCTATTACGGTAGCGCAACAAGAGCATGGAGAGGATCAAAAAGTCTTCCAAAAAAGCTTTAGGTAATATATGGACGAGCCCTTATAAAGGGCTTGATATTTTTATTGGTGAAGATATGTGTTAGATTCAGAAAGATATTGGATTTAGCATGGGAAACGTAAGGAAAATAGTATTATAATTAGTATTATATTATTATATATTATATATATACATATAATAGTATTATATTTTTCTTTGCGCGGAGGACTATACATACCATTTACTTCAGTGAAGTATGCAGCACAGGGCACAACCGCAAACTTGCGTTTAATCTTGTGGGAAAATAATAACGTAAGGGATATTGAAGAGTTCATTCTTGATGTTGTTTAAGACAAATTATACGCATTTTTATCCAAAGAATCCAAATATGCAATGAAAAATAGGGGTTCCTATTTAAGATTTCGAACATGCCCCCTCCAGGGGGCGGTATGGGGGGACTGATTTTAACATCAGTGTATGTGCTCCTCAGAGTGATTAAATTTTGATTCATATCATTTTTTCATAGAGAGCCTATTTTTCGAGATATTAGAAAGTTTCAAGTGAAAAAATCACCCGGTATACTTTAGAAAATTTTGAAAACGTTCAGAAAAATAGAAAAAGATATTTTTCTGATATATCAGGAAATTTCATTTGCATTCGTCGCTAGATATCAAATATATTTAGTAACGATCTCAGTTAAATTTTTGAATTAGACAAAAATTCAACAATCAGTTTTAATAAAATTTAATAAAAATTAGCTGCAGTATCAGATCGCGGTACAGAAATCAATTTAATATACATTGACCATAATAGTGTTGAAAATAATGTGGAAGAGCTCACATTTCTGACAAAATCGAGTGCGAAGCATGAGAGACGTGATGAGAATGTGTTCGTTAAAACCGAAGCAGCTTCAACAAAAGAAAATTCACAATCTCGTAGTGAGATTGAAACATAAGCGTAGAGCTAGAGAAGTATATTATCGAGCGCAAAGCACGAAAACCACCACAATCGCGCGCTATAGGTGCGCTCAAAGTTCCGAGCCGCTCAATGAGTATATTAATCCATTATCAATTATCAAATTAATTATTATAATGAAAATTGACTGTGAGCATCAGAAAAACATTGATTAATCATTTTGTGATGCAAACTTTAATTAACACAAAAGTGAGCCTCATCTTATTTGAAGACCAACAAAATTTTGTATGAGATCTAAGTTACCCGAAAAAATAGTTCATAGCAGGTAATTTTTGACGTGAAATTTCCCCCTCTTTCAAAATCCGCAGACAAAAAAGGGGTTCTCATTTAAAAGAAGGGTCTTACCTCCATTTGATCTTAAAAATTCAAGGTCAAGGTCAAAATTGATGGTACAGTCAAATGTTCCCCTCGGTCCTGGTTAACCTTTGTCCGAACCTTTTCTTCGTAGTTAAAGTATTTTAGAAGATATTTGGGAATATAGATTAAAATAGGTCATAGATAGGTGATAGAACTCTACAGAAAATTGCGAAAAAGTCGATTACATTTTTAAACATTTCAAGGTCGTTTAGAGAGGGTTAAAAGTATCAAATAGATACCTGTAGAGAGACCTAAAAGGGTTCGTTTAGAGCGCTCTTGAAAAGAACATGAAGTTGCATTCAGAAGCCAAACGCTTGCAAAGTAGGGCTAGTAAGTTAGGGATCAATTTACTCTTATCGACCGATGATGCTACATAACCTGCAAATGATATTTATCAAGTCATTATATCTATTTTAATTGTGGTAATATTTTGCAATTTAATTATCTTGATTAAGTTATGCCCATCAGAGTTTGATTACATGTATGCTTTAACATAAAAATGATGGTATTAATTAAACAAATTTCGAAGTAGGCAAAGCGATAAATGGGTTCTTTATAAAAAGTCCCCATTACTTATTTCTTTCTTTTTTAACAAGTTCTTTTTCTTTTTTAACAAGTTCTTTTTCTTTTTCAACAAGTGGGGTTTATTTTGTTGCAGCTTCAGAATTCCCTTAAAATAATTTTACGATTATTATGCAAAATTTTAGAAACTTGTATAGTGCAAAATATGTACAATTGTACAATTGTACAAATGTACAAAAACGGGCTTTTAAGAATGTGTCTGCCTGCATGTCTGTATCTCTGTATGTATGTACGTATGTCTGTATGTCTGTCTGTTTTCACTAATCTTTTGAAAAAATTAATCTATTACAATTACCTTTGTTACACACTTTTAGTGTCCTAAACTAAAGGTCCAGTTTGTTAGCCAGCTATTTGGAACAAGTGCATTTTGAATATTTTTGAGACCACTTTTTTTAAATTCAAAATTCTCTGTACGGATATTCATAGTATTTAAAAAGACGAACAATTTATCCTGGTGACTTTTTTCACAAAACCAAAAATTACTAGAGTTATAGCATTTACAAAATTCAAAAAAATACGAAAAGGAAGATTTTAAACCAAATAAAGCACGATATGAAAAAAGGCAAGAAAATAAAAACGTTTATTTTTGAATGCCCTACAAGATTGTAACAACAACTTTTTGAGTTTTTTTGAAAAAAAGAAAATTCAAATTTTCACAGCATAAAAAATAATGGAAAATCCAGAAATTTCATTTTTTCAATAAGAACATTTTTTTTGGAACGTGCATTTTTTTAAACGAGACAAATGAAACTTCGTGTATTTTAATGCCAATACATGTTATGGATTGTATAGATATACATTTATGGTAATGATATACAATTTAAGGAACAAATGCGAGTGCGAAGCACGAGATACGTGATGAGAATATTTTCGTTAAAGCCGATGGAGCTTTAACCAAAGAGAATTCACAATCACCAATTTACTTCTGTCGACGCCTTGACCTTTAGTTTTAAAGAGTCTGTCCCAAGTGTGGGGAATATATCAAGACCGAACGCGTAGCGCGAGCTTACAACATTATCGAGCGCAAAACATAATATAAATATAATACCGAGCGCGAAGCGCGAGATGCAGTACCCGCGCGCCGTAGGCGCGTTCAAACTTGTGAGCCGCGCACGCAGCGGGCGATGAGAATGTGCCCCCGAAACGGGCAGATTTTTTTAAGCACAAATTTATTCGAGTGCGCAAAAAGACGAATCTAAAAATCAATTTGACTGGGGCCAACCTTAATATTTTAGTAACACTCGTTGGGTTCCCTTTTAACCGAACAGGGCTGAGTCGGCATCTTTGTAGTTTTTGCATCATTTACGAGAATTGAATCTTTCAATCTGGCGTCAACGCCTTAACTTACAACAATGCACAAATTAATTTACTATTTTATTTTTAAAGTATTTTCATGATAATGTCATGATTATGTGAATAATCCAACAGAGATAAATGTGTGCTGAATAAAATTCGAACACGGGAAAAATATCTGCGAAGTTTACAAGAGGTATTATAAATTTAGCGAATCTATTCGATCCGTGAATAAATCAGATTTCCTACATTAATAAAAACTTTCCTAATCACTGCTTTCAAATTAAAATAATTATAGGAACTATTTGAATTGTAATGGATAATAAATTGGACCCCATAATGCATATATCTTCTTGATGATGCAATATTTTTATGCAGAAATTGCATATAACCAAATTAAATTGAAAACTATTGGGAACGATATCCACAGACCACATTGATATCTTCTCGAACTCGTACATATATAATATATGACTCCCTTTGAAACCACCGCCAGAATTTATTTTATGAAATAAAATAAAGCACTCTACGTTTAGGAATTCGGCGTCTGTAATTTTCGATTCAGCCAAGCGCTCGAGCCTAAATAAGCGATACGTGGGTATGTTGTTGAGGTAAGCGTATATATAAGCTGAAATGAGCAAGACGTAAAGGGAAAAAAGGACTATGTTAGGGGCCTAAATCGCGTTATAGTTCTCGCGCAGGGTCGATGTATTCGCCATCTTGTTTTCTACTCACGTCGCATCGTAAAACAAAGGAACATTGAGTGAGCGCGCGCAGAGAATACGCTCTTTAATATTTAATCCCTCATTATCGGGGCAGAGGCCGAGCTTTTGAGACAATTGGCAATTTTACTGACCAATAAGATCCCTCATTCTGGCTATAGAACTCCACAGTATTATGTTATCTCTTACATGTATGTATATGGGTATTTCTCGATGTAAAGGTCACTTCTGCATCTTCGCGTAATATCTCTGCGAATATTTATTGAATAGCTTTAAAATTTGGGAAATTTCTTCAATTAGATAACACTTTGGTTGTTCTTGGCTGACTTTTCGGCGCCAAAACGGGGCCAGACCAGAAGTTCTAGGTGTTAAGAAAAAAGGTGTTGCTTTGATAGTGTGAATTTCTTATTTTATATTATTTTAAATACTGTAACTTTTTTGAGATACGTTTAAAAACTTAGCTGTTCAAACTTCGAACTTTGTTTCGATCTCAGCTCGCTGATCAGTGCAAGTCCTGGCATATTTTTTGGCTAAATGTTTAAATAGCAACCCAGCGAATCTTTAACGTTAATTGCAAATCTGTAACACACTTATAGAAATTTAGTTACACAATACGTTAAAAGCGATATTACAGCTAAGGCTAATATTTTACGATTTAAGGAAATCGGGTATGTATATCAAAAATCGAAATAATTCTTTCACATTTTGAAAGAGACGGTTCTGGCTAAAGTTTATACTAAAAATTAGGAAAAGAAAAAGTTCGTAAACTCGTTATGAATTACCTATCATTTCACACTGAACAATTATATCACATAAATGCGCACATTATCATTATTAGTTTTTATGCATACACATAACACAGTAAAACACACATTCGCCGAGTTAACTACTAACTTAACCTTTCCTTATATACACAGTACTCATATATATGAAGATTCCTTATATACTATGTAGTGAAAGTTTTTGGAATTGTGAGAAACGGCATGGTGCTTAATAACTCGACTTAGAACCGTTCAACATTAAAAGTAAAAAACGGGAAAATATTGTGTTTTAATAAGGTAAAAACTGAAATTGAATTAAATTCAAAATTTTCTATAGGTTTCTCGTTTTTTTTCAGTCACACAGGAAAATACGTGTCTATCCATGAGTCTTGATCAGTTTAGCGGGAAACACGAAGTTCTAGTCACGTCGTGAGCGCTCGGGTATGAGGCACGATCGGCGGATTGGGCTAAACTCGGGAGATTATCGGAGCTATTAGGATTTTATGATATAGTGATTTGCAATTTCCTCAACAGCAGCTTACAATTTCTGTTAGCTTCTGTTACATGAAATAAAAACCTCTTATTTATTTTTACTTTCTCCTTGACTATGTTAATTTGTAGAATATCTGTATTAACTTATGAACCTCAAACTATTAATTTCTTTAATTGCTTTTATATTATTTAATAATATAATTATCAATTTTTATATTTTTACGTTTTAATACATGAAATATCAATCTTTGCTTCTAAATATAACAATTCTTGTTCTCAAGATATTAAGGTTTCATATGTCAATTGTAAAGTTTCTTAAGCACGCGCGAAGCTCGATAGCGCACCCGCGCGCGCCCTGGGAGCGCTCAAACTTGGCATGAAGAGAAAAGTTATAATAAAAAATTACATTTTTGGAAAAGATTTACAATAAATAAAAATAAATATAATAATAATATAAAAAAATAATAAATAATATAAATAAAAAGATAAAATAAAAATAAATTAAAAATATATATTATAAAAATAAATAAATAAATAAAAAAATAAAGCATTATACAATAATTTTGATTTTTACACGATTACCCCAAATCGTAATCGACTATATTAATTATGAATATTAAAATACCAAACATTGCTATAAAATTTCTTTCAGTGCAGTGAGTCAATTTCAAATTTAAATTATCCAAATTTATTCATTTTCAATTTACAAATGTTTATAATTAAAGTATATTCGAAAAAATCAGTGTCACCCGTGTAGGAAACCAATCAGGGATCCGACTGGATAGCCCTGGTTTAAACCGGGTGCTGGTCGGGGGAAATGGCCAGGATCCGGCAAAAAACGTCACAGTTCACTAGTCGGATTCCGGCTTCAATACTGGCCGGGATCTGATCGGGTTATACGGCCACAAAGCGGTTAAAAAATGTTGCTTTAGGCGAGAAATTGGTAACTTGTTTTGTCTTTTAAGGCTCGTCATAAAGAATACGGCGAACTTTAAAAGTCAAATCAAGTTAGCCAATTTTGGCAAGAAAATTGGAATCGAATTTCGATCCCTGATGATTGAATCTGGTAGAAATTTGGCCAGGAAGGAAGAAAGGAAAAAATGTATACACAATAATATATTTTAATTTAAAATAATAATTATTCGCGCAAAAGTGGGATTTTGAAACTAATTACTGAAATAAGGTTGATTTTCATCGCGGGTCTCGATTTTATTTGCGAACTTCGAAGGGACGATGCGACATGAGCGCAAGGAGCATCCTCGTGTCAAGTGCAAAACTGAAAATTACTGAGTGTCTATTCAGAAGCCGGACACAGGCGATATATATAGCGGTAAACTTAAAATGTACAGACTAAACATTGTCTGAAAATAGAGAAGTTTATGAAAATTGTAACAGGATTGCTGTTGAACATATCAGAATTGATAAGAGTTGTACTTAAAAAGTCAAATCATTCGAAAAAATTAATTCTTTTTTTAAAAGAATTTTAAAAAGCTCATTTCTGTCTTACTGATCTTATTAATCTTTAAACTATACTTTTGAATTAATAATTCATCTAGCATCCATAATTACGTCTTTGATATTGGCACGGCTCTTAAAGAAAGTGTAATTTCTACAAAAGCCTGACCTGACCAGTAACCGGCCGGCTACCGCCATTGGGATATGACCAGGGTTTGCCCGGTCAGGAACCGACCGGCTCCGGACCACGTCATTCCAGAAAAATAAAGCACTGTCGGCTCCCGCCCGGTTCCTGTCCATGAAATCCAACCAGTGGTAGCCCAACCGGGATCCTACCAGATACCAACCGGGGAAATTTCTACACGGAAAATTGCATCATTTTTTATTATATACATTAAATATTAGAGAGTCTCCAATTTAAAATATTCAAAATCAAACTCTCTAAATCTGAATCAGTGAAATGTGACTGATTGTCAGTGAGATTTCACTGATTTAAACAGTTGACAACCGGTTACTGACAATCAGTGAAAAGTTACTTTTCCATTCCATGAACCAAACACTTTTGAGAGTTGGTAATACTGCACCTTGTCAATCTAGCAGTCATAATAAAATAATATTTTAGTAGATTCAATCAAACAATTATATTCAGAACTTAAAACCCGTAAATATGATCAAATATTACAAAAAGTGAAAATTTTCTATGCTTTTTATTGACAAATAACATCACGTATTACTTTTCTTTCAAGATTAGACTATCATCTACACACGTGTGAAGAGAGTAAATTAACAAAAAATAAGTAAAAAGTAAGTAAATTAAAAAAATTATTTTATTAAAAGAGCATTTTTGCTACTTAAGTAAAAGAGTAAAACAACGCTTAAATTCAAAACCTAGAGGTTATGTTTCACATGATTTACTCTGGTGTTACTAAACTGATTAGTGAATAATTCCGAAATCACTGATTAAACAAGGAAATGTCTAATTGCTGTTTTAATCAGTGAATTTTCACTCTTTCATTATAAGGGAGAAATTTTTTTAATTATAATGCTTTAAAATTGAACTACTCCAACTAAAAAATCAAATGCGCGCGTATTTTGAATCTCACGCTTCTCGCTCGATATTATATTACGTTCGCGGTATGCGCTTGATCTTTGTATTTTCGCCGCAGCTGTGCATAGGCCATAGACCTATAAAAATAAAGGTCAATCTATCTGAAACTGTATTTCGGTGATTGTGAATTATCTTTTGTTAACGCTCCTTCGGCTTTAACAAACAAATTCTCATCACGTATTTCGTGCTTCGCAGTCGATTAAAATTTATCCGAAACGCGAACTTTTCCATATTGTATTGAACTCATTTATATTAAATGTATATTAAATGTATATTAAATGTAATTATATTATATTATGTACCTCGGTTCAGGACTGCTTATTCAGATATTGCAAAACAAAGTACAAATTTCATTTTTCATGATTAATGATATTTGTTTTTTATTTGGTATTAATCCTTATTCGCAGCTGCCCAGAAAATGTATCAATTCAATAAATGTATATTATTACAATTCTAAATTCGATTAATTAATATTGAAACAGATTATTTTCATTACCTTGTTTTTATAGTTTAAAAAATGCGCGCTCTATCAATAAATAGTCACAAGCAAATATTTGTATCTAAATTTGTTAAACTACTTTGTTATCGAAAAAAAACCTTGTGTCGTTTTTCCTAAAATTTAATTTGTTTATTTTTAAGGTGATTTTTTATGATTAAGACAAAACCTATGCGTCCTATAAAATAAATTCAAAACAAATTTCTAGATATTTTTTTAGTTAAACGACTCAAGAAATGAATAACAACAAACTTGTGAATATTTTTGGGTGACCAATTATTGCTTACACATTGTTTCGTATATTGCATAGTTTGATCGCAAAATGAAATTTTATATTTTTAATAACATTTTTCAGATTGAAACAAACTCGTCATGTCTTTTCAGGCTGCAACGATGGCAAAGGCATTCGCCGCAGTAAAATCCATTTATTCTCAATCAGGAAGTCTGAAAACATCTAGATTTGATGAAATCCGTGGAACTCAATTTTCACATAAGACAAACATCTTATCATTGAGATTAGAATATTTAAAAAACGTTGAAAATTGCATTTTGGAACTTCAAGCATTTTTAATTATAACTTCATAATTGTAGAACTTTGAATTGTAAATTGTTAAAATTGAGAATTTGAAGAGTTCATAATTTTCAAAATTTACAATGAATAATTATACGAGATGAAATATATATGCTATCAGTGTTCATACGACCTGATATTTACGTTCGTAGTCCCTGGATACGAATCCAAGGCCAGAATCGAAACCGTACTCAAATCCAAATTCGAGTGTACTTTCAAAATACAATAAATCTTGTAAATTCACAATATTTAAATTATTATATATTTTTAAAATGTAAGATTTTCAAATTTTGAATTTTCAATATTCTAAAACATTTAATTTTAAATCATTAAAGGGTAAAGTTCTCAATTTTGCATATTTAAAAAAGTGTAAATTTTAAGTTAGAAAATTAATTGTTTTTTTGTTTTTTGATGATTTAAATTATAAATTTCTTCAATTTGGAAGCTCTAAAAGAACATGTTTCGAATCTTATCAGCATTTAAGATTTTTTATTCAAACATCATTAAAACTGAATAAATTTAATTTTTAATTGTTCAAAATACATATTTTAATATTTTCAATTCGCGTATTAAATCAACCATTTTGAATTTAGAATTTCTTACTACTATTTTTTAATAGAGAAACCCCAAAAAACTTGGGATAGCTATTTTCATAATACTAAAACCATTTTCAAATTTCTAATTCGCTATATTTGATTAGCCAACTTGATTTTCGAAAATTTTGCTTTCAAATTCGGATATAACTCCCTCAAAAAATTAAGAATACTCATTTTTATTGAAATTGGATAACTATTGAGGATTCTGAAAAATGACTGATGAGTTTTTCAAAAAAATGTTTTCAAAAAAATAAAAGAAGTATTTCAAAGCTCAAATACTTCTAAAATAGCTTATCCTAGACCTAATGTATAGATGGGACAAAAAAAAATTTCAAAATGCTTTAGCAAAAAACTTGTTTCTATCAAAAGTAACATTCATATAAGGAATCACCTGCATGTTATTGTAAGTTAATACTGTAGAAGATGGTGGTTTAAAGACTTTATTATTTAAAAAAGTGCTCAAAGACAGGGGACAGACAGAAGCTTTTAAAGTTTAAGGTTGATAACACCCTCGCTACATTTTTAAGCGAAATTTAAATTTCCAATCGAGCAATTAGAATCCATTTAAACTTTAAGGCGGCTATTATAGGAGTGACTAAAAGTCGATTTCCCCGCCCTTCGAATTCATACTCTAGGTCTAAAGATTTCATAAATAAACAAAGTCCATTTTGTGTGTTTATCTATAGAAAGGCATTTCTTAATTTGTAATGCTTTGACAAGATTTACTTGCTTTATTTGAAATATTAGTGATGTAACTTCATAAAAATGAGAGATTTTCAGAATTATTTAAAAACATATCCGTGAGATGTATATAGCTGAGATATTGGGTAAGTTAATTTTCTTCTGCGTAAGACACTCAGAGATAGAGGCAACTGGCGCAGGCTAAGTGCCAACTTAGCGGTACTAAAAGAATTACTGCATAACTGTCGCTATAAAACTATCGGTCATTAAGATTGTCGATTAGGCGAAGCTGGCAAGTTATCCAATACCTGCAGGGTTCTGGGAAATTTAAAAAGCAGTTTTATAACGGCAAAAATCATGTTATTCCACATAACAAAGGAATTATTTATAATATTCTTCGAATTGATTCAGATATTTATTCTTCTATTTATTATTTTTATCCACATTCCAGCTTCTACGTTGAGAAAAAATTTAATAATGGCAACAAATCCATTTTTTTAGCACTTTTTGTTGACAGAGCAAATTTTTGGTTGTGACCACAAAATTATTTTGTTGGCCAAATAAAATATTTGGTTTCTAACACAAAATTGTTTTGTTGATCCTTATTTTGTTATCCTGAACAAATTTTTGTTGAACCAACTAAACTATTTAGTTAGACCGACGAAATATGCAACCACGCATGCGCACTGGTTCAGTGCGACCACGTGATCATGTGTGCAAGTTCATTTCCAATATGGCGGATAATACCGGTGAAGTCGTGTGTTCTGTCATCTGGATACAGACTGTTTAAATAAGTAAACAAAGTGTTTTTTTTTATTTTAAGATGAAAAAAAAACATTTTCTCAAGAACAATTTTATGCAAAAGAGCATGAAAAAGATTCAATCATTAAAAAACAGATTTCCAAACTATCTCACTTTCCGGCTCATTAGAGACATCTGTGAATAAACATCATGGTGCATGCGATAGGCAGCGACTACTTCTCGGGTAAATTTGCCTGCGACTTTAGAGAACAGACATCAGCTAGGACTTCCTAATAGATTTCTCAATATTAGAGGATTTATTGAAGATATCTCGTTTGATCGAGATGTGACAGAAAATGTAAAAAATTTACCGATTTCTGCTGAATTTCAAGCACTATTTCTAAATTTATATCCAGCTTTGTCCCGGATTAAAAAAAAAAATAAGGTAAGGTATTTCTTATAAGTGGTTTTTTTTAATTGAAATGTAACTGACTTTTATTTCTGAGTGACTTGTTTCGATCACTGAATATAATTAGTGAAATTACTTCTTTTATTCAATGACATTTATCGAAATAATAAATTGCTTTGAAATTAAACATAGTAATAATTACCATTTAAAGAATTAGTAAATGAATTTTAGCTACCGACAAAACTATTTTGTTCATACAGCAAAGCAATTTATTTGAGACAAAAAATAATTTGTTTGACCTTTACAAAAGTATTTTGTTAGGCTAAAAAACAAATTTTGTTAAACCAACAAAATATTGTATTGGAGTAAAAAAAGATTTTCGTTGCCTCAACAGAAAAATTTAGTTATGCTAACAAAACAGTTTTGTTTGGACAACAAAAGGTTAAAAAAAATTATTTTTGTTGCACGAAGAGCAACAAAATTATTTTGTTGAGCCAACAAAGTTTTTGTTGTTCCACCCAAACAGTTTTCTCAGTGTATGTTTACCGATCGCTTTTCCCGCGTCTTGTGCTTATAAAATTCAGGTTTATTTAAAATTAACGTGAAAGTTTAAGATTAATAAAAAACTAATGCAAAATGTTATAGGAGTACGTCACGACTGAACAAGCATACGGATCGACTGCCCTTCGGATTCGATATCTAATGAACTAA
>JAAAKG020120070.1:0-15101 GCA_010014905.2 Druon quercuslanigerum
TCTCTATGTGCGAGATACAGAAAATGATATATTGTCTATATATATATATATATATATATATATATATATATATATATGGTCGGCCATCTTGGGGCCCTCTCGTTTCTCTCCTGCGCCTTGGACCGATTGATGGACCCCGCTAGATCGCTACTCTGCAAAAACCACTGGCACTGCCTTCTTCGCGACACCCCGACACCTCATCTACCATCTTCTTATTTCCTTTTTTGAAATTAAGTTCACTTCATCTCAGAGCAATAAAATTAAATATCACAGAAAAACTGAGGGTTCAATCAAACATTGAAAAATTGTGTCAGAATGAATGTGTATCAGAAATGTTGTACGTTAATGAGACCAAAAGTAATATTTCAAAAAAAATTATGTAGCTTAGTGATCTCAAATATGATGAAAAGTTCATTAGTATATTTATTTACAAAAAAAGAAGAATTATTCATATTTTGCAATTTTTTCGACGGCAATCTATTTAGAAATATTTAAAGTACTACCGTAATTTTTTAAAGATTTTTTTATATTATTTCTACGATAAAAAACTATGCTTCAAAGTTCGATGTCTTTAAAACCTATCATATTTCCTTACTTTTCATCCGATTTTCAGATCTGTAAGCTACAAAATTTTTTTGGAATATTACTTTTTGGCTCAGTAATGTTCAAAATTTTTATCTTTAAAATAAGCCCTCTTTCATTAAGATACCATTTTTTCTTCACTTACTTTTTCAATGTCAAAGCCAGAGGACTCGAATTTTCTCGCCGATATTGGGACACTCATGGTGACGACTTGTCCGGGAATTTGATTGACCGAAAAAAAAACGTTAATTGAATTAAAAAATCGGGAATTTACTTCTGATCGTAAAAATGCTGAAGTAAACATTTAATTTTGGAATATTATAATAATTTTTAAAAAATTTTGAAATATAATAAACTTTAATGAGATTAAAATGAAATTTAAAATTCTGTTTAACGTCCAATAATCAAATTAGTTTGCAGAATTACTGAAAATAAAACTAAGAACACAATAAACAAAGTTGGACAGACACCATAAAATGTTCCTATTGCATTTTGACAAAAGATAAAACAATTTATAAAAAAGAAAAAAAATATATTTTCGAAAAAAAAACAAAAAATAGGTAAGAAAAATTAGAAGGCATCCAACCAATTCCCCTTCCCTCTCTTTTTTTATTTCTTTCGTCTTTTTTATTCTTATCAATTTAAATTTAAAAAATTTGTGAACAATAATCATTAACGTTTTGGCACACATTTTTCTTTCTTTTTTTATTTTTGTCCAAAAAAATAATTGTTTTCTTTTCGTTTTTTGAAAACAATTTATCTTTTTTTCAAATTGCAATAGGAAAGTTTTATGGTGTTTTTCCAAATTTCGTCGTTTGGTTCTTGGTTTAAATTTCAGCAATTTTGAATATTAATAATGTTGGTGAATTTAGAAAATTTATTTCTTTTTCATCAAAGAGAAAAGATTTCTGAAATATAATTCTTATTACTTTTTTCCGAAAATCGGATTATTTTGGTTAGGACTTAGATTTTTAATGAAAAACTCAACTTTTTGGTTAAACATTGACATTTTTTTATTTAGGAATTATACTATTTTTTTGAAAATTCATGTTATTTGTGGATAATTCACTTTTTTGTAAAAAATTAATCTTATTGTTTGAAAATTCATCTTTTTGGCAGGTATAAAATTCAAATATTCCAGTTGAAAAATCACGTATTTTGTTTAAAAATCTATTTTTTACGTTGAACATCGACTTTTTTGGTAGAAACAGATTTTTATCTTTGAAAGTTAATCTAATTGTTTAAAAATTCTTCTTTTTGGTTAAAAATTCAAGTATTCCAGATTCCAGTTAAATATTCATAATTTTAGTTGAAAATTCATCTTTCAGGCAAGGAATAAATTTACTTGATTGAAAAATATTCTCTTTTGTTGAAAATAATTTTTTTGTAGACTTATGATTTTTAATTAAAAATTTATTTCTTTTGTTGAAAAATGAGCTATTTTATTAATGATAATTTTTTTCCTAAACTGAAAATGTAAACAATATTTTAGTATAATATTCTACAATTTTAATTGAAAATTCATTTTTTTGGATAAGCATTAATTTTTTTGCTTAAACTTGAATTATTCAATTTTTGGTTGAACAATGTTTTTGTTTTTTAGTTGAAAATCAATCTTTTTTGAGTAAGCATTGATTTTCTTTCTTAATTTGAAGACTCATTCTTTTACTTAAAAATTAATTTTTCTGTTTAAAATTAAACTATTTCAGTTGAAGATTTATCATTTTAGTTAAACATTTAGCTGGTAAGATGAAATTTTTTTTTTCTACTAAAAATGTAACTATGATATTTTATTTAAAAACTCGACTATTTCTAGTTCAAAATTCAAACATTTGGTTGAAAATCTGTCTCCTTTGATTGAAAATTTTTTTCTTGAAAACATACAAAATACTCTACGTTTTAAACATTCAAGTGCAACTTTTTTCTGATTTACAATTAATACAGCACTGCCAAAAAATTTTAATTTGCTATAAGAATAATCTTTGACGTTCCTTAGTTTCGAAGATGACACCTGTCTACGTTTTTGTTGATAACGTATTAACAAATAACTATTTCTAGCTCTGAATTTTACGATTGTGCACAGAAAGGATCAGCGAAGCCATAGAATCTATCCAGAATTTTAATTATTAAACATGGTACCTTCTTTCAGTTATCCAAAAATAAAAGATTTCGAATCGAAATGTGTTATATAAAATGTATATTAAATTTCAATCGACGTTTATGAAAATGACTTCTTATGCATTTGTATTAAATTTAATACAGATTTTTCTAACGTGCCTTACATTGGGTGTTTCATATTGGTTTAAATTTAAACTATTTTATTGAAAATCCTTTGTTTCTTTTTGCTTGAAACTTTATCAAGTTCAATGCAACTATTTTTCTTTCGAAATTAAAATTTTTTTTAAATTCAATTCTTTGGTTAAAAATTGGTTTTTTTACTTTGAAAACTGATCGCTTTTTGTAGAAATGTTATCCTTAGGGGTAAAAAATTTAAGGGTCTAGTTAAGCATACAATTTTGATTTGTTAAAAATTCGACTATTAGTTGAAAATTAATTTTTTAAACTAAAAATTCACTCTTCCATTTATGGTTGAAAACGTATATTTTTTAGTTGAAAATTCAACTGCTTCATTGAAAATGCATTCATTTCGTTCAAAATTCATCTTTTTGGTAGGAAATTAATCCTCTTAGTTAAAAACATAACTATCTACTTGAAAATGTATTTATTTTGTTAAAAACTCGTATTTTTTAGTGTGAAATGAATATCTTTGATTTTGATTGAAAATTTATATAATTTTATTATTATGTATATTATATAATCTTCTTGGGTAAAAAATTAATCTTCACGGTTAAAAATTCATTTTTAGGGGTAAAAACTCAATGACATGGTGGAAAATTTAACTGTTTTTTTTCAAAGCTTATCTGTTTGGCTTAAAAATTTAGTAGAAAATTAATCTTTTTAATTTAAAGTTGTTCCTTTTTGTTTCAAAATTAATTTCTATTAGTAAAAATTTCATCTGTTTTGGGTAAGAATTTTTGTGAATTTTTCTTGTTTATTAGAAAATTCAACATTTTGGATATTTTTTTACTTTATTTTCTGAAAAATCTTCCTTAGCCGAAAATTCCACTAATTGGAAAATTCACGTATTTTCTGTAAAAATCGTCGAATTTGGTAAGAAATTAATCTTTATGATTTAAAATTGTTCTTTTTTATTTTAAAAATAATTTTTTACTGGTAGAAATTTCATCTGTATTGATTAAGGATTTTTGTGAATTTTTCTTGTTTGGTAGAAAATTCATCGTTTTGCTTGAAAATTCAACATTTTGGATAATTTTTTTGTTTAAATATTGACTGAAAATGTTGTCTTGTCTGAAAATTCAAGTACTTGTCTGGAAATGCATGTATTTCTCTAAAAATCGTCGAATTTCGTAGAAAATTAATCTTTTTAAATTAAAATTGTTCTCTTTTGTTTAAAAATAATTTTTTACTGGTAGAAAGTTCATCTGTTTTCGGTAAGGATTTTTGTGAATTTTTTTCTTGTTTGCAAAAAAATTCATCTTTTTGCTTTAAAACTCAATATTTTGGATAATTTTTTTTAACTATTGACTGAAAATTTTTCCTCTCTAAAAATTCAAATACTTGTTTGCAAAAACTCATGTATTTCTCTAAAAATCGTCAATTTTTATGTAAAATTAATCTTATTGTTTAAAAATGCTTCTTTTTTATTTATGAATTAATTTTATTTTGTAAAAATTTCATTTCTTTTGGTCAAGGATTTAACTACTTTGTTGTAAATTCGTCTTTTTTTTGTAAAAAATTGATCCTTTTGGTTGAAAATTTAACTATTATGCTCGTTCTGTATATATTTTCTTAATTATTTATTTTTTGTAGTAAAAAATTAATGTTTTTGGAAAAATTTCATCCGTTTTAGTAAACTTAAAAATCTCGATGGAAGTTACTACACAGAATCTATATAAAATATCAAAGAGTATTTAGTAGAGTGAATGACGCCTGAAACAAAAGACCTGTGATAATGATGGACCCTACTGGGGAACCTCACAGGGACAGGACCAGTGGCGTAGCAGGGGGGGGCTTGGGGGCTCAAGCTCCTCCCGAAACGAATTATTTTTATTATTTAATTCCCTCCCACCCTCTATGCCTAAACATAAACTCGAAGTCCCCTCCGAAAAAAAGAAGCCCCACCCGAAAAAATCCTGGCTACACCGCTGCACAGCACGACTTTGTGAGGAGCTTCACTTGGGGTAAAGGTGAACGTTTTTTCCGAAAGGGAAACGGCTTAATGGTGTAATAATAATAAAAAAATAATAATAATAACAAAGTAAATTTTGAAAGATCTGTGAATTTAAACCAATCATGAGAAATTAAAAAATGTTCACCCAAGCTTGCATTTAAAAATGTTGTTAGAAACTTTCTGTTGCTCCTAGGAGTCTGCAAATTAACAAATTTCCATGAATGTATAAGGAGTAGGAGGAGAAGAAGAAGGAAAGGGAAATGATGAGGAGGATGATGATGAGGAGGGTGAAGAGGAAGAGGAGGATGATGAGGAGGAGAATGAGGAGGAGGAGGAGAATGAGGAGGAGGAGGATGAGGAGAAGGAGGAGGAGGAGGAGGCATGCAGAGAGAAATGCAGGATTTAAACAAATGTGAATGAAATGATACATTCTAATGCGATCACGTTCTATTTAGAAAACCATAAAAATTGAAGTCAATAATACTTTCTTCATAAAACTTGTCAATTTTGCAAGCTATCTAATCCTTTATTTAAAATCTCACAAAGTTTATTTACCAGTCGCACTGCAATGACAAAAATATCTCCAGCTCTTAAAGAATGTTGAACCCTGCTTAAAATAGAATTAATCCCCTAAAAATTAAATTTATTTAAAAAAATTTTTTCGTTCTTAGTTCCTTGGTCTTGGTTTTTTAAGCTGCAGCTTCAATGCTGCAAGGGGACCAATCCGTCAGTTTCGTGTCTTTCACTGGATTAGATTTACGAGCGGGCCTTCTGCCTGGCCCGGGGGTCCGAATGCGCAACAATGCAGCCATGCCATTTGTCAAAAAGGCGCTTCCTACTCCTAATAACATTGGGACGCTCTTTGCATCGAGAAATCGTGCATTGAAGAGTGCACGGATCGACCTTTGCTTGCTCTCGTAAGGATCGTGCAGATATCTTCGCGAATCATCCTCCCCCTCCCCCTCCCCCAACTTATTTTATTATCTTGATCCCTTCCTAGATTCAAGCGTGGGCTTCCGTCTCTCTCATGTGGAGCAAAAAGAGAGAAAAATGTGGAGGGAGAAAAAAAAATTGGAATCTGCAATAAGGTACCTTGTAGCTACATCCCCACTTTCTAGAGGCAGGGGTCACAATGCAGTGGACCTGCGAAGAATTGCTATACAAATTGTCGCTCATTCATCGACATGCCTCAAAGCTATATTGATTTACTTTAGACTTTAGAGTTTCGAGGTTTGGACTTTTAAATTTTACCTTCGTTTACCTGCTTGGAAACCGCTAGGTTGTGGTTAATTTGCTTTCTTAAGCGAATGAATAATTGCACAACTACCCTGTCGGTGTCATGAAACTTTCACGTCTGAACTTGATTTATTTATGGGGTTCTGGAAATACCTGCCTAATTAAATGGTCCATTCAATTTTCTTACTATTGGAAATTTAGGATGGAGCAAAAATATGTTTGGCCTTCCATTTTATTGATATTGTATATTATGATTTTGTGGCAAAACAAATAATTAGTAACATTGCTTAATGTTTCCAGTGAATTTACAAATAAATACGATTTTCAAAGAATGAGATGAATTTTCTACTAAAAATATAAATCTTTAACAACAAAATTAATTTTTAACAAAAGATCGCGATATTCAACCAATTAGTCGATTTTTCAATCCAAAAATTTGCATTTTTTACGAAAAAGGAGGAATTTTCAAGGATCAATGTTAAACTATAAACGAAATATGATTAAATTTTCTGTTGAAGAAATTAATTTTCAGCCAAAAGTAAAATGAATTAAAAAACAGTTTGATATTTAACCAAATTAATTAATTTTGAACAAACTACTTCAAATTTAAACAACTGAATATTTAAATTTTCAACATATAAAAGATTAATTATTAAGCAAAAATGGAATAATTAGATTTTCAAATTAAAAAATTATTTTTTAACAAAAAAAAACAAATATGTTGAATTTACAACTTAAAAATATCATTTTTAACAAAAGATCGCGATATTCAACCAATTAGTCGATTTTTCAATCCAAAAAATTAAATTTTTTACGAAAAAGGAGGAATTTTCAAGGATCCATGTTAAACTAAAAACGAAATATATTTTAATATTCCGTTGCAGAAATTAATTTTTAACCAAAAGTAAAATGAATTAAAAAACAGTTTAATATTTAACCAAATTAATTAATTTTGAACAAACTACTTCAAATTTGAACTATTAATAATTAAATTTTTAACATATAAAAGATTAATTATTAAGCAAAAATGAATAATAAAATTTTCAATTCAAAAAAATTTTTTAACAACAACAACAAAATATAATTTTTAACAAAAGATCGCGATATTCAACCAACTGGTCGATTTTTCAATCCAAAAATTTGAATTTTTTACTAAAAAGGAGGAATTTTCAAGGATAAGTTTTAAACTATAAACGAAACATAGTTAAATTTTCTGTTGAAGAAATTAATTTTCAACCAAAAGTAAAGTGAATTAAAAAAAGTTGAATATTTAAGAAAAAAATGAATTTTGAACAAACTACTTGAAATTTGACGTACTAAATACTTAAATTTTCAAGAAATAAAAGATTAATATTCACACAAAAAATGGAATAATTAGAGTTTCAATTTAAAAAATTATTTTTGAAAAAAAATCGAATTTCAAAAAATTTGTTGAATTTTTAACTTAAAAATATCATTTTTAACAAAAGATCGCGATATTCAACCAAATAGTCGATTTTCCAATCTAAAAATTTTAATTTTGTACGAAAATGGAGAAGTTTTCAGCAAAATACGTGAGTTTACAATCAAAAAGTTGGATTTTTATATTTAACTTAAGAAGATCAATTTTAAACTGAAAACGAACTATAGTTACATTTTGAACAAACTACTTCGAATTTGAACAAAAAGAAATGAGTTTTTTTAAATATTAATTTTAAATCTAAAAGGACGAATTTTTAACAAATCAATTCAAATTTCGTCTAAAAAAGAAAACTCTCGTAAAATAGTTAAATTTACCACAAAATGAGTAGTTAGGTTTCCAGTTTATAAAATAATTTTTACAAAAAAAAAACACGAATTTTCATCTAGCTGAATTCAATGAAAAATATTAATTTTTTACAGAATAGATGAATCCTCAACCAAAATGAATTCTCAAAACAATGCATGAATTTTCTACTTAATAGTTAAATGTTCAACATATAAAAGATTAATTATTAAGCAGAAATGGAATAATTAGCTTTTCAAATAAACAAATTATTTTTTAAGAAAAAAATACGAATTTCAAACCAATTTTTTGAATTTTCAACTTAAAAATATCATTTGTAACAACAGATCGCGATATTTAACCAATTAGTCGATTTTTCAATCCAAAAATTTCAATTTTTTACGAAAAAGGAGAAATTTTCAGAAAAATACGTGAGTTTTCAATGAAAAAGTTGAATTTTTTTTTTAACTAATAAAGATCAATTTTAAACTGAAAATGAAATATAGTTAAATTCTCTGTTGGAGAAATTAATTTTCAACCAAAAGTAAAATGAATTAAAAAACAGTTAAGCAAATTAAATGATTTTTAAAGAAAAAAATTAGTTTTCAGCAAACTACTCTAAATTTGAACCAGAAAAATGAGTTTTTTTAAAGATTAATTTTAAATCTAAAAGGACGAAGTTTAAACAAATCAATTGAAATTTCGGCCAAGCAAGAAAACTTTCATAAAATAGATGAATTTTCTACAAAATGAGTAGTTAAGTTTTCAGTTTATAAAATAATTTTTCAAAAAAAAAAAAAAAAATGAACACGATAGTCTGAATTTAATGAAAAATATAATTTTTTAACAGAATAGTTGAATCGTCAACCAAAATGAATTCTCAATACAATGCATGGATTTTCTACCTAATACTTCAATTTTCAACATATAAAAGATTAATTATTAAGAAAATTTGGAATAATTAGATTTTCAATTCAAAAAAAATTTTTTTTCCAAAAAAAAAAAAGAATTTGAAACAAAAATGTTGAATAGTTTATTTATAATCCAAAATATGAATTCTCAAAATAAATAGTTTAGTTTTTAAGCAAACAGATTAATACTTTACCAAGTAATTAAAATTTTAACAAAAAATATGATTTTTCAAATAAAAAAGTTAATTTTTCACTAAAGTGGGGAAACTTCAACCAAAGCAGATTCATTTTCAATCAGCAGTTTGAATTTTTAAGTTGAAAGTTTGAATTTTTAACCCAGAAGATTACTTTTCTACCAAAAAAAGATAACTTTTTGACAAAATATATAAATTTTCAACAAAATAGTGGAATTTTTATATAGAAATGCTTAATTTTTAATTAACAGTATAAATTTTCAATAAAGAATGGAATAATGACATTTCAATTAAAAAAAAAGTTTTGAGTTTTTAATTTAACTATAACAAAAAAATTATTTTGCAACAAGAGTTCAATATTTAACCAGTTAGTCGATTTTTCAACAAAATATACGATTTTTTGATTGAAAGTTGAATTTTCAATTAAAAAAGATCGATCTTTAGACCAATGGACAAATTTTACCTAAAAAAGATGAATTTTCATTATAAAATGAAACAGTTAAATTTTCAGTTAAAAAACAACTTATTTTCAACTGAATGTAAAACGAATTCTCAACAAAACAGTTTAGTTTTCAACCAAAGAAATAAATCTTCAACCAAAAATATTTATGTTTAACTAAGTAGTTCAACTTTCAACCAAGTCGTTGAATTTTTGACGAAAAATAGATGATTTTATAACAAAAATAGTTGAATTGTTGACAAATGAATTAAATTTGTAAGAAAATGGTAGAACTTTTAGCCAAATGAGATGAATTTGGCGCAAAAATGTAATATGTAGTAGACTTTGTAACAACAACAAAAAATTGTCTCAGCGAAATTCGCAGTAAAATTGCAAGCAAATTGTGAAAGTTTTCAAAACAAAATTATGGAGAGAATTTTCCTAAAAACGTTTATAAATACAAATTCATGCCTTACCGACATCAAGGTCATGCTACGTCTGAAGTGGTGCGTGTCTCTCCCTATATTTCTACAATGTTCTCGAAGGGTCCCGATAATGTCACAAAATGAAATAGCTCAATTTTTAAAGATGAGCTTGCGTAAACAACTTAAAGGTTATTTATGACCTCAATTATTAAATAAACTTGAAGTTGCTTACTCAAATTTGTCTCTCACAATTTCGCAGTATTATTATGTGATGTTTTCAAGGCCCTTTGAAAACTTTCTAAACGTTTTAAAAAACGTTCCAGAAACATTCTATGAAACATTTCAGAAACATTCTAGAAAACATTCAAGAAAAAATGCTAAAAACAATCTAGAAAACATTCTAAAACATTCTAAAAACATTCTAGAAAACATTCCAGATACATTCTAGAAAACATTCCAGAAACATTCTAGAAAACCTTCTAGAAACAATCTAGAAAACATTTCAGAAACATTTCAGTAAACATTCTAGAAACATTCTAGAAAAACTTCCAAAAAATGCTAAAAACATTCTACAAAACATTCTATAAATATTCTAGAATACATTCGATAAAGATTCTAGAAACATTCTAGAAAACACTCTAGAAAAATTCTACAAAAGTTTCTAAAAACATTCTAAAAACATTATAAGAAACATTCTAGAAATATTCTAGAAAAAGTCGAAAAAGATTCTAGAAACATTCTAGAAAACATTCCAGAAACATTCTAGAAAACATTCCAGAATCATTCTAGTAAACATTCCAGAAACATTCTAGAAAACATTCTAGAAACATTCTAGAATACTTTCTGAAAACATTCTTAAAGCATTCTGAAAAACATTCTAGAAAACATTCTTAAAATATTCTAGAAAACATTTGAAAAAAATTCTAGAAACATTTTAGAAAACATTCTAGAGAGACTAGGAAAACATTCCAGAAACATTCTAGGAAGCAATCCAGAAGCATTCTAGAAAACATTCTAGAAACATTCTAGAAAACATTTTAATAACATACTAGAAAACATTATAAAAGTTTTCTAGGAAACATTCGAAAAAATTCTAGTAAACATTCTGGAAAACATTCTAGAAAACAGTCTTGAAAAATTCTAGAAAACATTCTAGAAAAGTTTCTAAAAACATTCTAAAAACATTCTAAGAAACATTCTAGAAATATTCTAGAAAACAGTCGAAAAAGATTCTAGAAACATTCTAGAAAACATTCCAGAAAGATTCTAGAAAACATTCCAGAATCATTCTAGTAAAAATTCCAGAAACATTCTAGAAAACATTCTAAAAACATTCTAGAACACTTTCTGAAAACATTTTTAAAACATTCTAGAAAACATTCTAAAAATATTCTAGAAAACATTTGAAAAAAATTCTAGAAACCTTTAAGAAAACATTCTAGAAAGACTAGGAAAACATTCCAGAAACATTCTAGGAAGCAATCCAGAAACATTCTAGAAAACATTCTAGAAACATTTTAGAAAACATTTTAAAAACATACTAGAAAACATTATAAAAGTATTCTAGGAAACATTCGAAAAAATTCTAGTAAACATTCGAAAAAAATCTAGAAACATTGTAGAAAATATTCTAGAAACATTCTAGAAGCAGTCTAGAAAACATTCTGAAAACATTCTAAAAAAATTCCAGAAAATATTCCAGAAACATTCTAGAAAACATTCTAAAAAAATTGTAGAAAACATTCTAAAAATATTCTAGAAAGCATTTGAAAAAAATCTAGAAACATTGTAGAAAACATTGTAGAAACATTCTAGGAAACATTCCAGAAACATTCTAGAAAACATTCTAAAAACATTCTAGAAAACATTCTAAAAACATTCTAGGAAACATTCTAGAAAACATTCTAGAAACATTCTAGAAAACATTATAGAAAAATTCTGGAAAGCATTCTAGAAGCAGTCTAGAAAACATTCTGAAAACATTATAAAAACATTCCAGAAAAGATTCCAGAAACATACTAGAAAACATTCTAAAAACATTGTAGAAAACATTCTAAAAATATTCTAGAAAGCATTTGAAAAATTCTATAAACATTGTAGAAAACATTCTAGAAACATTCTAGGAAACATTCCAAAAAAATTCTAGAAAACATTCTAAAAACATTCTAGGAAACATTCTAGAAATATTCTAGAATACATTCGAAAAAGATTCTAGAAACATTCTAGAAAACATTCTAAAAATATTCTAGAAAGCATTTGAAAAAATTCTAGAAACATTGTAGAAAACATTCTAGAAACATTCTAGGAAACATTCCAGAAACATTCTAGAAAACCTTCTAGAAACAATCTAGAAAACATTTCAGAAACATTCTAATAAACATTCTACAAAACATTCTAGAAATATTCTAGAATACATTCGATAAAGATTCTAGAAACATTCTAGAAAACATTCTAGAAAACAGTCTAGAAAAATTCTAGAAAACATTCTAGAAAAGTTTCTAAAAACATTCTAAAAACATTCTAAGAAACATTCTAGAAATATTCTAGAAAACAGTCGAAAAAGATTCTAGAAACATTCTAGAAAACGTTCTAGAAACTTAGCACGGACAAGAACCACTTCAGATGTGGTACTGTTACGATGTCGGTCCGCCAGGAATTTGTTGCTACTTAATTACTACAAAGATTGCAAGCTGTACATCCATAGAAATAAATCATCAAGGCTCATTATAAACTACAAATCAATCAACAAATCAATCAACCTGACCATTTCCCTATTTAAGTATTCTAATTAAATTTTTAAAAAAGTTTCCTTGTACTTTGAACCTTTTACTTTTTTCATTCTCTGACAACTCGAATCGTCCAATATTATATCCTTAGGAAATTTTCGAGAAGGATGGAGGAGTGAGGTGGATGATGAGAAGTGAGTATATGGAAGAAGCGGGGGGAGGGGGCGTCAGATCGGCAAGGGGTTGGCCGACGGCGAACAGAACGAACGGACAGGTCGCTTATTTATGGCAACCATACTTCAGATATATGAACTGGTTCCCGTCGAAAGTTCGGGGTGCATCTTTCCAGTTCAAAATGTATGGAGAGGTGTCCTGCCGCTCGCTTTCAGCAGAAGATTTGCGAGGGGTCACCTTAATGTAATGTCGAATAATCCTCATTTTTTCTTCGACTCCTACATCCCCACCCCCGATAACCTATTCGCTATTCGTCTTGCTTCATTCTCCTCCGATCTTTGACTATATCAACTTCAATATTTTTGATTCTTTTTTTTTTCATTTCTTTACACTCTGAGATAAAAATTATCTCTTGCAAAACATGAATGAACGCCTTACACTTTTTTACATGCTCTTTAAGGGTCATAAATGTATGCGGTTTGAAAAATGACAAATGACGCCTCTGTGGATGAATTTTTGTATGTATTATTTATACGATATATTTAAAAGGTATTTATATTAGAGAGTAAAGAGGGATTTTTCCACAATTTTTTGTCCTTTTTTAAAAATTGAGGATTAAGTGTTTTATTGCGCTAAAAACCGGCAACCAGGGGCCATGCATTAACTGCGTTACTAATTTTAAGTTTTTTTTACCCACACCCTCTCCCACCTACAAAATCAGTTTTTTAAACAACTCAATTTTCAATACAAAATTTAATCTTAAATCAAGGAAGATGAATTTTTAACTGATCTAATGAATTGACGACCAGGAAAGATGACTTTGATAAAAAGTTTTAAAAAATGTCACAAACTAATTAAACTTTTATCAAAATAGTTAAATCTTTAACCAAATAGCTGAAATTTTTATTGTACAAAAATGAATTTTTCAACGAAGAATATTAATTTTCTACTGAAAGAGGAATTTTTAGCACAAGGCAGGAAACATCCAACAAATTTTTGAACTTTCAACTAAAAAAGATCAATTTTTAAACAGTTGAATTGTTAATAAAAAAAATAATTTTCGTTTAAGAAAAATGAATTTTCAACCAAGAAAGATGACTTTTCTACCATAAAAGATGAATTATCAATCTAAAAGGACGAACTTTTAACAAATTTATTGAATTGACGACCAGGAAAGATGACTTTGATAAAAAGTTTTAAAAAATTTCACAAAATAAATAAACTTTCATCAAAATAGTTAAATTTTTAACCAAATAGCTGAAACTTTTAATGTACAAAAAAGAATTTTTAAGAATTTTTTTAGTGAAAGAGGAATTTTCAGCACAAGGCAGGAAACGTCCAACAATAGGTCAAACTTTCAACTAAAAAAGATCAATTCTTTAAACAGTTGAGTTTGCAATACAAAATTAATTTTTATTCAAGAAAGATGAATCTTTAACCAAGAAAGATGAATTATCATTCTAAAAGTACAAATTTTTCACAAATCTATTGAACTGACGACCCAGAAAAATGACTGATCAAAAGTTTTAAAAATGTAACCAAATAAATAAACTTTCATCAAAATAGATAAATTTTTAACCAAATAGCTGGAATTTTTAATGTATAAAAATGAATTTTTCAACGAAGAAGAATAATTTTTTACTGAAAGAGAAATTTTTAGCACAAGGCAGGAAACGTCCAACTAATGGTTGAACTTTTACATAAAAAAGATCGGTTTAGCGCCAAAAATGGAATACTTAAATCTTCAGTGCATAGAATTATACTTTTCAATGAAAAAATTAATTTTGAAACAATTGGATTCAACGAAAGAGAAAACGAATTTTTAACAAAATAGTAAAATTCTTAAACAAAAATATGAATTTTCAATAAACCATATTAGTTTTCTGGCCAAACCGATGAACTTTTAACACAATTGATGAATTTTCTACCAAATAGTTCAATTTTGAACACATAAACTATTAAGGATTAATTTTCAAGCAAAAATGGACACTTTCAGATATTTTTATGTTTTAAAAAAATGGTTTTTCATTCTTAAAAAATCATTTCAAAGAAAAAATTTCAATTCTCAACTAAACTAAAAAGTTAATACTTAAAAGATCAGAATTTTTAGGAAAGAAGTTCAACTGTCAAAACTGTCAACCAAGTAGTTGAATTTAAAAAAAAAATAAGAATTTTAAGCCAAATAGTGAAATTTTCAAAGAAAAGATGAATTTTCCTCCAACAAGGCCAATATTTTACCAAAAATCAGAAACTGCCTGAAAAAAGTAGAATTTTCAAGCCGTAAATATGATTTTTTTAACAATAATGTAAGTATTTAGCTAATAGTTAAATTTTCAAAGTAAATAGTTATTATTATTACACCATTAAGCCGTTTCCCTTTCGGGGTAGGCGTGACTCACTCGGTAGGGAGGGGAGTAG
>JAAAKG020120080.1:0-38277 GCA_010014905.2 Druon quercuslanigerum
TCCGAATTTATGGTGGTCCCAGTAGGCATGAAATCCACGAGAAGGACGCCTTTACGGTCCCAAAAAACCGTAGCCATGCAGTCACCACGTACCTCAACGGGTTGGCGGCGACGGTTTTAGAGGCAGGTTTTCAAAAGTGGATTTCTCGACAGCAAAAATGTGTAGAAAAATTTGGCGAGTATGTAGAAAAGTAGCTAAGAGACCAAGCTTTCAGATGGTGTAATTTGCAATTTCAATAAAAAATGTCTTACACCTGAAAAAAATGTGGGAATCTTACTTTTTACTTTCCCCTCGTAGAATTTTCTTGGCAGAATTTTTTTACTTGACTTGACTTTTAAATTTCACCCTATTCTTTAAGATCAGCCTTAAAAGCAAAAACAAGTTAATATCTTCCCGCCTAAAGTAACATTTTAACCGCTTTGTGAGCAGGTTACTTGACCGGATCCCGGCCCGTATTAAAGCCGGCATATAACCAGTTTACCGTGACGTTTTTAGCCGAATTCTGGCCGGATTCCCGACCAGCGCTCGGCTTAAACCGGGTCTATCCGATCGGGACCCGGCAGGATCCTTATTAGGTTTCTACACGGGTACAAAACAAACCAAAATCCAAAAAATTCCTCGTGCGTCTTGAGGATACAGGGCGATTTTAGAAGGGGAACCCTTTGAATTTAGGTCAAAAGTGCAACGGTGCAGTTCTAGCACGCGAGTATTTATTTGAATTAATGGACAAGTGATACATTTCAAAATCTCGAGAGCACTGATCACAAGAACTATTGTTTTTACTAAATACACAGCGTACAGTTAACGCAGCTCACTTTTTAAGTACTCGTGAAGAGAGGCAAATATGTTGGATACAGATGGACGGCAAGGATTTCAATTGTAGGTACTTTAAACTACACCGACAGGAATTGAGAACTAAATCTGTCGAGGCAGACTTTTGTATCTGCTTGCGCGAGCCTAACTTACTGCTGATGTATCCTAAATGCGGCTGTCAGGCATGAGCTGAAGGTTCTCGGTAACACCAGTATTACTTGTAAAATCCAATGTCTATACTAATCTCCCTTAAGAACTGCTCGAAGATACTTAAGGCCCTTAATCAGAATGGCAACCGCTTCTGAAGTTTGATGCCGCCTGGTTAAATATTTTTGTCTAATTTTTTTAATTCCTTATCTAAATAACTATTCATCGAATAATCCGTATAAAATACATGAGTGACATTCTGCTCATGATGATTAGTGACGCCGCCGAGTTACCCATGAGAATTCCCTAGCATAAAAGATATTGGGAAAAATTAGATGCAAAAGAGGGAACGGCCCTAAAAGATGCACCTAGGGAAGGTGACGCGATTTTTTAAGTGTACATCTTTAAATCCGTTATTTTCTCCTGTAAAGTCGGCCGAGCCTAAGCCAAGGTTTGATAAAAATATTATCTGAGTCTTTCCTTTTACTAGCCAAGGTGTCTATACAATTTTTTCTGGTCAATTGCCCTGGATAGCAGCAACTTCGTTTCGCGCAGCGGCTGAGAAGTTGCGCTTTAAGGGCCGGAGGGGAAAAATATACTTTTCTTGTTAAAAATCAATCTCTGTATTCATGTAAGGTTAAATCAAAACCTTTTATGTATTCTATTTAGGCCCTTGAAAGCAACAAAAATATTACATACCAGAATTTATAGCTCCATCTGACTTATACTGACCGTCCGCGACTATCAAAAAGCAAAAACTTCGTTCTCTACTCCTTAAATTTCAATATCGAAAACGCGTACCTCCAGTTTACCCGACTGACCCCCCTGACACAGAAAGTGGATTTGTAAGGGTTAATTTGAATGAATTCGATTAGATACTCAAATACTAGTGGTAATAATGTTCAACTTTATTAAATCACTAACTGCCCTTCCTGCAATATTACTTTATGGTATAGGTTATTTAAAAATTACCTGACAACTAAAAAATGATATAAGATGTCAAACTGACATCTTATATCATACTCCTTCTCTCTGTTTTGATTCTTAATAATGTCACTGATACATAAAAATCATCTTAGAAAAATCCAATTATCTCTTTCTTGTTGCAGAGTTAGGTTGGCAGTTTGACTGCTTACTCAATGGCAAACCTATTCCTGGCATTCCACGCGGCGAACCTTCTTCTTCTTCTGAAAGACATCATTCACCTCAAAAGTCTCTTGTTCCTGCCGAGCATCTTGTTCGGAACAGGTCTAGGTCTTCACTTGGTGAGTCCATCGCTTCTCCTTCTAGATTGATCGCTCCAACGACTAGGCTTCCTTCTTCTGGCGGAACTGCATGTGGACTTCAAAATCTTCAATTAATTCGTCTAATTCCTGTAAAGAATCCGCGACGGATATTCGAACTTCGAAGATACACCTTTTCTGTCAACACACCACTGCACATCAGAACGAGTAATAACTGTTTTGAATTGGCGCCCAACAACGAACAAACTGTTTTATCAACACCAGATGCAGATATCTTCACAATATTACAGAGTTATGATACACTCGCTGGAATTTATACTTATGATACGGATGACGTACGTTATAGGCGGGCCAAAATAAACATATTAAGCAGAACGGTTACCATATTGACCCGCGAAGAAATGAATGAAGTTATGGTTGGGCCCAGACACTTAATCGCGCGGTATTTTAATGTGTATCTTAAAGCAGATCAAAGCTTTTGATCTTTTTTCGTAAAAAAAAAAATTTTGTCAGAAAAATAAAGTTTTCTTTTCTGTTTGTTATGCTAAACTCTACATCATCCTAAAGAAATGCGTAAGGAATGCACGAATAAATATAATTTTCTTATTATTCCATTAGGTATTTATTAAGAATCCTAATAAAAAACGATATTTAAAGAAAAAAGACCTCTGCATGAATTCCACAAGTGTGGCGATGCGTTTTGGCAGACGCTTCTATTAGTTATACATGTCCAATTCTCTAAACTATACTTTTATTTCGGATAGCTTTAATGATCTTGTACTGCGTATTTGGGCAAGTAATCAGACTTAAGTCGATTTAGTGAAAAGCCGGCTGAAACACTTGGTCTCGACCATTGTCCTTTTTGAACACTCACTCTTGAATGACCATATTAAGCAAGCAGCAGAGAGAAACTCACGCGGACGACTCTTCAATAAGAGGATAAACGGCATATTTCACATAAATTTAAAGGAGCAGTCGGCGTCATTACAGCCAACGTTTTTTTTCCTTAAGTAAACCGAAAAAAAGTCTTTCAGGAAGAGTTTCATTCGGGCGTACCAAAGCGAAGTCATTTACAATTAAGCATAGCATTGCCACATTTTTAGCCTAGATATCTCGATGAGAGCTGATGAGCGTGTCATGCAAACGGCATGACACGTTCCATTTGATAGTTATATTTATTCGCCTCCCTAACTAGTTGATTCTAGAACTAGAAGGCTCCCGCATTATCTCAGTAACATCGTTTTCGTTTTTTTTTTTAAATTAAAGTAATATTATATTTCTAAACACCCAGAAGAGTTTAGACAGTAAAGCGGTATTAAAAAAGAGAAAGATCGAAAGAGCGTAGAAAAACTTTACTTATACTTAGCAGCCTCCGTTTCTGAAGAAAAGTGAATGCAGTGATACGGATCCTAATACCCAGATACTAAGCATAATTCGCACTAAAGTTTCTGACCAGTGCAAGTGAATTTCTAGGGTTGATAGAACTACATCGTCACTTATGGAGTCGGCTATCTTACACCCAGCATGTGCAGAACGTTACAAAAGCCATTATATGTAAAAATTAGAATTGGTATTTTTACAAGCATTTATAATTGTAATTTGTGTCCCAGTTCTCTTGACCAAAAAAAAACCGGACCCAGGTTGAAACCTGGACTGTTCAGCATTTGAAGGTCCGGGTCCGGACCTGTACCATTAGGAAATGCATTCCGTGTATTTTATGAATTTCGCAATTTTCATTAATTCTAAGAATTCAATAATTACTTTTATTTTGTGAATTTAGGTAATTCTACAAATTCCGTGACTTCCATGAATTCCGTAAGATTATTGAATTTCATGAATTTCCCACAATCAGTGAATTCCGTGAATTTTTTGGATTGAGTAAATTCCTAGTTTTCGGGAATTCCGCAAATACTTTGGATTCCTCAAACTAATAAATTTCGTGATTTTCGTGAATTCTTTAATTCACAAATGACATGAATTTCTTGAATTCCGAGAATTTTATCAATTTTTAAAAATACCGTGAATTCTTTGAATTCCGTTAATTCCATGAATTTCCTAAATTTCTTAAATTCCGTAAATTTGATGAATTCTGTGAATCTCGTGAACTCCGTGCATTTCGCGAATTCCGTAGATTACTTGCATTCTTTTAATTTCATTCAATGACTTCCATGAATTCCGCGAATTCCATGAAATCCATGAATTCTGAGATTTATATAAATTACTTGAATACCATGAATCTGCACGTTATACGTATACCATATATTAATTGAAGTTCGGTGGAAGCCAAAATGTTTAGGAGCAAGGATAATGCAGAAGTGTAACTGGCTACTCGTCTATTAATATAAAATTTTAATACATTTGCGGTAAAATACCAATGATAGCATTTTAAAACAGTATACATCTTAAAGTCCGTTAGTTTCTCTTGTAAACTGGCTGATTCGTCAATTTTGAAAACTTGTCTACGTATGAAGCCCATAGGTTCCTAAAAATAATAAATTTACTTAAGTAGTGGAAAAGAAAACGCCTGGATTTCGAAACCGTCTCCTTTTTAAATTATTGACGTTAAAGTCCATGTAGCTTAAGCCTGCGTGTAGACGTTCTTCACAACTCACCTAGGTATTAGCTTTATTTTCCAGTTCGACCTGCGAAATCTAACTACTAGACCAAATAATTCTAAACATTTAAACGAGGTTTTTTCTCGTTTTTTGGTATTTTTTAATTTTGTTCAAATTCTATAGAAAGTAGACTAGATTAAAGGCAGAAATTATATAGAATAATTCTGCTTGAGTTCCATTAAATTTATCCAGTTTAAACTGTAAAAGAGGAAGTCTGAAAAAAAGTTGATATGCAAAAAAAAAGTTTATAAGAGCAGTTAAATTTTAAAATTAAAAACGTGAGCTAAAAAATGGAATCATTAGTTTTCCAATTTATACAGTTAATTTTCAACAAATAAAATGAATTTTTACATAACTTGTTTAATTTTTAAGTAAAAAGATTTTATTATTTAAGTTCGCTTTCAAGTGAAACAACCATAAGAAGTATACATCTTTTGTAGAGGAAGAAAAGTGCAAATAATTAATAAACTCAAAAGTCTTCCATTTATCTTTTTATCACTAAAATATTTACTAAATGAAATAGTAGCTGAAAATAGAACTGATTCATTCGAGATTTGAAAATCATTCACTAATCCATCCTGTACTACTAAAGTAGAGCAACTGGTGAATAAACTCTGTGTTTTAAAGTAAAGTGCAGTTATTTTTAAATTGATTGAGAAGAAGAAATGACTTGTTAATTAAATAAATCTTTATTTTTCGAGCTGGACTTAACTGCTATTTAAACGACAGTCGAATTTTAAATTTAAACCGTGCAATAGGGTAATTGTCATTTGGTTGACGGACATTCGGTAGCGGGATTGTTTCAACATAGGGTTTCCTCCTCTCCACTCACAACGCCGGCTAATGAGAATGGCGCGCCTCATCTTCTCTATGTACCCCTAACTGCTTGATTTGAATTAATTGAATGTTTAAAGTTCAGTTTTCTTTCTTAAAATATCTAGACTCTTTTGATAGCTGCGAATCTGCATGCCCAGCGAAAGCAGTTTCAGCCTTGCCTAATTTTCTGAAATCTGTCATCAGTTAGTACCACTTTTCAGGGAGCTAAATCTTTTTCAAAAAAAAAAAAAATTACCAAATAATGTCGCCTTTATGTTGCTGTTCAAGCTTTTAAGAAGTTTTCTAGGGAAAATGTATCTGCTTTTCTCAGTCTGGCCACTCTCTATTGCCACTAATTCAGGAGAAATTAAGTTTGCAATTCAACTGTTTACCTAATGACAAACCTATTACTGGTAATCATCGTGGGGCAGCTGCTTCGTCTTCTGAAAGACGTCAATCAGCCCAAAGGTCTCTTTTTCCTGCCGAGCAGGCCGTTCGTGACGAGCCCAATTCTCCTCTTATCAAGTCCATTAAAAACTGTTGTGCTGTTTAAAACAGCATAAAATTGAACTTTGTTGAAAATTTAACACTTTCATCGGATTAGCATTCGTTGCTTCTTCTGCTTTAATAAAAATTTCCATTCTTGATAGTACAATCTGTCGCTTCTGTTTTAAAATTATTCTTTTGGTAGAAACGTCATATTTTTGGTAAATAACTTATTTTCTTGCTTCAACATTTAACTCTCCTTTAAAAGATTTATGATTTGACTTGAAAATTAAACTATTTTGTTTAAAATGTAACTAGTTTTTTATGAACCTTAATCTTCTTTGTTTCTAAATTTACTCAAGCTGTTAAAGATTCATCGTGTTTGGTAGAAAATTGTACCTTTTTGTGGAAAATTGATATTTTCTGTAGAAAATTATCTATGTTATTCTTTGTAATTTTATTTTGTTTAAATATAACACTGTTTTGTCAGGAGAAAAGTATATTTTGACTCAAAAAAAGTTTAGGAGACTTTCTTTCGTTTCAGGTCCAGAAAGCTTATGATCTTATTTTCGATTTAAATTTCCATAAGTATTGTGATTTAATTTCCCCTCACGAAGTTTGTTAAGGAAAATAGTTCACAGTTTAAGTTAGTGATTGTTCAGTTCACTGCCCTCCTGTTCGGACCTCTATACTTTTAGGCGCGGTAAACCTAATTCTGATATCAGTTTTAGGGCTTTACGTAGAATATTTTAGTCTTACGCTTAACTAAACAAAACCAAACTTCCCATTAGAACATGTATAATTTCCCAATGTAGATGTATTGTCTGTCATCGTAATAATCATCGTATCAGAATCAAACTCTTCCTCTGATTTTACTTAGATGAACGCAAAATCTATTGCTGAACTGCTGAATGATTTGATTGAGAAAATTGCGACAGCAAAGCCAGTTCTAAAGTCCTTCTACGTTCCAAATTATCTCCGTATGAATCAAATATCTTCTAATTAAGTCATTAAGGAATATACTACGTGAGCAGCAAAAATACTATTTGCAAATGGACAAGATGTACGTATCCTTGTGTCTGACGGTATACATGTTTATGGAAAAGAGTGGCAATCATTCGTTCTGACAGCAAATATAGAGGATGTTTTCGATCCGTCTCTTTCCATTGACAAGAAAAACGACGCTAGTATCTTTGACAGTATTTTAAAATAAGATTTAATGAAACTGAATATGTGGATGCAAACAAACTGTGTTATCCTTGTCGATCGTGGTTTTCGGGACTGTCTAAGGTTCCTCAAAGATATTGGATTCCTTTGAAAAATAACTCCTTTTCTCCAAAGAGGATCCTAGGACTCTATGACTGAAGCAAATTAATCAAGGTTAGTACTAAAGTCCGATTGGTGTTGGAAGCAATCAATGGGTTGATAAAAACGTAGAAAGCTGGAAGTGAAGCATTTCCAAATAGGCAATTACTGTACATCGTGGTTTACTTCAGAATAGCCTTTTCACTATGTAATATTTTTCACTCTCCTATAATTCATAAAAATCCCGACGATCGTATGATCTCTGAAAGAATGTTACTGTTGCGTTCGCAGCCCAATCGCCTTCAAGAAAGTGCAGATAAAGAACTGTGGACAAAACAATTTTTTTTAAATATGATATAGGTATAATGGATTCTCAATACATGCTCGATAACTATGTGGGGAATATTCCAACAAAATCTATTAATAAAACATTGATGCTCAGTCACAATATGCATGAATAAATATTTGATGAAAGTATAAACATTTTTATTACATAAAACACTTCTCTGAGGCGAAAATTATTTCTTAAATTTTAGAACCTAAGATAAAATCATATTATAAGAATGACTGATATCAATATCAACCATTTCACCACTAAAAATTTGTGTAAAGCATTCAAATACTCTGTAATTACATTGCTGACAGAATTCTTTATTAGCACATACATAAAACCGTTTTTACTCTGCTCAAGAAAATGAAGACTGTTTTTACTGTCGTTACCTTCTTGGCAATTATTCTTACTTCTATTAGTGAATATGATATTGTGATAGTATAATAATATATGATTTAAAAAAAGGAGTTACACAAAGTGGCGATCATTGACTCCAAGGACAATTACTTTCACCTAATATATTGGGAACAGATGAGGCAGCTTACTTCTTAAGTATTCAGTAAAAGCGATTTAGATGATGAACGAAGATGAAAGGAAAAAATTTTAATCGCTGGTATAATCGACAGTTTGAAAGACGAAACATGTCCTGACATGCTGCTAACTTATCCTAAACGCGGCTCTTCTTGTGAGCTCAAGATCTTTGGAAATACTAGTACGACTTGTTTAATCCAGTGTCTATACTAATCTCCCTTGTGTACTTGTCTAAGTTACTTAAGGCCCTTCACCAGAATGACAATCGCTTTTGAATTTTGAGGCTTAACGGTTAAATATTTTCGTCAAATTTTTTGAATGCTTCATCTAAATAACTATTATTCGAATTATCTATGTCAAAAACATGAGTGACCTTCTGCTTATGATGATTAGTGTCACCGCTGAGGTACCAATGAGAATTGCCTAGTATAAGAGATAGTGGCAGGAATCAGATGCAAGCGAGGGGAGGGCTGAGGGAGTAGCCATAAAAGATGCACCTCTGGAAGGTGACGTGGTTTTTTGTTTAGAAATTATTTCGACATGTGATAATGAATAGTATATTACTTACCTAGGCTAGTAAAATATAAAATATCTCAAATCACATACGATTGTTATCCGAGCAGAAGCCAAGGTTTGATAAAAATGTTATCTGAGGCTTTTTTTTAATGTCCGACATCTGACACATTATAACATTTTGGTCATAGCAAAGCATTTAAATGATTGACAAATTAACATAATCGTCAGCGACTGTCAATAAACAAAAACTTCGTTTTCCACCCTTTCAATTGCAATATCGAAAAGGCCTCCATCCGTTTCACTCGAATTACCCTAATGACTCAGAGAGTGGAGTAGTACGGGTAATTTAAATGGATTCGATTAGGTCCACAAACTCATTTGCGCCAACGTCTAGTGTCCTTAAATCACCCGGTTTAGCTTATCGTCACCAAATTTTTACCTAAGGCATTCCGATATTATTTGCAGAACAAGTCATTTACATTCCGAGTTCCTATGATTAGGAACTAGAAGGTTTCCTTATTGTCTCGGTTGCTGCACTACCCCACCTTGATAGTTTTACTCGAATATAATCACATCGTATTCCACATTTTTTAATTAAAGGCGAAACCTTCATTAAAAATATAAACAAGTAAACAAGAATATACAATAAAAGTTAATATAATATTGATAAACCACCCAAAAGAGTTTTAACAGTGAAGCACTACTGAAAATAGAGAGAAAGAAAGACGGTGAAGAATCTTTCTTATACTTTTTATTCTTCTGAAAGTGAGAGCAGATAGAGAAAATGTTTTTAAGCTATAAGTCATAATATTATCTAGTAGTAGCGATTAGGACGTCTTATCAAGAGAAATAGTAAACAGTTTCTCGGGGAACAAGCTGTAGCGAGACAACGAAGGGGAATATTAAAGCAAGGATTTCAACAATTACTTTAAAGGTTTTGGAATGAAGAGCAGGTTGACGAATTCATGTACGACAGGTGGAAGTCTCTTGAGTTAATTTAAACAAGGAATAAAGAGCAGAAGACTAGAATTGCCTCGAAAGGTGCTTTGGGGTTGTATCTACTTACTAAGTAACTGCCAAAATTATTTCAACTGAGGCTTATCCAACACAACTGTTCAATCGTATGGCACGTTAACTTATCCTTGTGAAATATAAAGAATAATTAATTAAACATTTATATTACTTCTATTATCGCAGGATGTTTCCCGCGGTAGATATTCTTCTTAAAGACGACTTCGTTCTATTGCTTGAGATTTCGTTTGAGGAAAAAATATCTGGAGATATTGAAGATGAATGAGAAAATGACCTGACCTCCATAAGAACATTCATATTAACATCAATTGAGCACGATGTTTCCATACATCAATTGTCCATATAAAAAGCTACGAAACCCTATTTGTTGAAAAAAACTCTTTAATGATTAATGATAGCCAGCTGGCGAAGACAAAAGACACTAAACTTTGAACTGAGGAACCTAGGATTGTCGCCCCTTATGTAAGAACCTGCAATAGATTTAGATATTAAGTGAGCTCTCAAATTTTTGATCCAATTCAATATGTTTATTCATGATAAATAATTTCACAGATTATTATAAATTTGTCACCTGAATTTTAGTTTAGTAACTTTAGTTTCAGTTAAAATTTTAATTCAGTTTCAAAACAGATAAAAATAATGTGGTGAAGTCCAGGAAAATATTTAAAGAAACTTCACTCAAATAAGGAAAACTTTTTAAAAAATAAAAATGGAACTTTATCGTAAGGTGGGAACAACGAACATAAATTGACAGTTGAGAGATACTATACGGGTATATTTCTTTTTTTTCTTTCGGATATTTTATCTTTACGTTAAAACCCACCTACTTAATTGGTCCAAGATTCTAAAGAAACGAGAAGTACTTTGAACCATTAAAAAGGAGCTTAAACTCTTTGAGTTTGAAGCCTAGGGTCCAAGTCGCTGATCGAAGATCCCAACCACTTCACAAAAAAAATCTTATCACGAAAGAGGAAAACAAGAGAAAATACACAGGGGCAAGTTTTCCTAACCAATAAATTTTTACTTGAGCCACTTTGTAATTTAGAACAACTTATAGTTTATTCAAGAAAAAATAAAATTTGAATGAAGTCGTGAACACCTGGTTTATTATGATATGCATTAAAATGAGAAAATGTAAGAAAGAAGGAGACCCTCATTCTTACCAAGTTAGCGTGGCCTAACCCCTACAAGTCGCACATGATGGCCGACCACGTAGCACACTCCCGACATATACTGAAGCCGACAAAAGCTTCCCCCCCCCCCCCGCCCCTCGTGTCACAATACAACGCCATGCAAACCGCCAAGACTTTTGCCGGAACATAGTCTCTGCGGCCTCTATATCTGTATTTCGTATAAGCGCCTCTCAAGTTGCCTTATATATGCTTTCAATGATATTATTTAGGAAATCTATTCACTCATCCGGCTTCCTTAGATTCTCAATCTTAATTTGCGTTTGTTTTATTTTTTTTGCTTCTCTTTTTTCTCTATAGCTGACCTAAGTTAATTTTGGAGATCAAAATGTAATGATCAGTATGGCATTCAGAACCCCTCATGACCCTGGTATCTTTGACTAGCTCTCTTAGTCTTTTATCCGCAACAACAAAGTCAATCATACTGTGGCTTTTTCCTTTAGACCAGGTGTACATGTGGATCAATTTATGCTTAAACCAAGTATTTGTAAGAAACACACCTCTTTCTAGACATAAGCCAACTAATTTATCTTCTTTATAGTTTGTTCTTGTGGTATATATACATAATCCCTAGGCATTATGTCTAGTTAGAAAATTCTAAATACGGTTTACATGTAGCAAATAATGCTCCGAAAAAGCTTTTTTTTTTGTAATTTTTAGAAATTCCATTCTTTAAAGGTTCTTAGATGCATAAAAAAGGTCTTAAAACACATCAAGAATATGGTTTCCACATTTATACCTGCATAAATTTGACTTTTGATTTTCGGCAATCGACCCCCTTCTCCATCTTTTCAAATTTGTTTGTTTTAGGGAAAATAAAGAAAAAATAAGTACATTTTATTAACTTTTTGTAAAGTAAAGTTTGGTTACCGCTTAAAGAATGATCAAGGAATAATTCGCAACCAACCACTTCTGATGTTGACGCTCCCAACCCAATTGTATTGTGCCCGCAAGTAATCTACAAAATACAAAATATCAGTTTTATGTACATAATATTGATTAATTTTAAAAGTAATATTTTCTACTTAATTAACATATTTCGTAATTTACAGGTTGAGTGGTTCCTTGTCATCAAATAATTTACAGTTGTGATAATAAATAAGGTTTTCTTATGGAACATAAATCGCTCTATTCATCTGACTAGTAGAGGATAAAACTTCGAGATTTGCAACAGACAGATGATAGGTTCAGGAGAGGCTGAATCGAAAGTACTAAATCCAAGCCATAGAGATCCATAAAAATATAATTCTCCAGAAAATTATATTTAATTAGGAAAGTGTTAGTGTAATTCTGTATCACATAAAGAACGACATAATTCTTTATAACAAAATTGCCTGCCAGCAATATACCACAATATTTCAAAAGATGTTCAAATGCACATAAACGCCAGTGCCTCTAAAAAATGTAATCCGTTCTATTTCGCTTCAAACGCAATATCGAAAAGGTCTATCTCCGTTTTAATTTATTCAGTAGCTACCACTATCATTTGGAATATTAATTGATAGTATTGATTAGTTTAAATTGACATGACGTAGGTCAAGGGCGAATGCATTTGAACATAATTCCCACCTGAATCTCATCATATAAGCATTGCCAATTTAGTTTTACTGATATGCCTTTTAATGCAAGGTTTATATTTAATGGCATATCTGATATAAAGTCAGAAGGGCACAGCATATAATTTTTAGATTAATCCTAAACTCGCCAAATGAACATAGCTTGTACCTCATGACATCTACGCTGGAACTGTGACTGTCAGGACAAATCATATTCAAAGAAACCTGTCAAAGTAAATCTTTCACAAAAACCTTCTAGAATAGTCTTTCCCTTACATTGCTGCAAAAGCTTTCAAGAAGTTTCCCAGGGAAAATATCCCTTCTTTCCTGTGTTTGGTCTTTTAATATTGTTACAGTTTTACGAAAAAGAAATATATTAAAATATCTTTAATCATCTCCTTCTAGTTGCAGAGTTAAGTTAGCAATTTAACTGATTACCGAATAGCAAACCTATTCCTAAGATTCCTCGCAGTAGACCTTTTTCCTATTCTAAAAGGCATAATTGACCTGAAATGTTTTTTGTTCCCGCCGAGCGTCTTGTTCTTGAGATAACTTCCCCTGAATTGCAACATTCTTCTGATGCGCGCTTCCTGCTAAACGCGAATTTTGTATTTACATTACAATCCTGGCAGTTCCATCGCTTCTCCTTCCAGATTCATAAATTTAACCACAAGGGTTCCTTCTTCTGACAGAATTGGATGTGGACTGAAATATCCTTAATTTATTCGGCTTGTACCTGATAAGAATCCATACTGGATATTTAAACTTCAAAGATACACTTTTTCTCTTAATGCACCACTAAACATCACAACGAGTAATATTGTGGCAATAATAGACATTAACGACGGGCAAAAGTAAAAATGTCTAGCTGCATATTTACCGCATTGACCCGCGAAGAAATGAATGAAATTATGGTTAGGTCCAGACGCTCAATCGCAAAGAATTCTTAAGTGATTTATGTAAACCATGTATAAACTACAATAGCGTGATCCATTTCGGGGTCCACGATTAGCTAGGTAAATAAAGGGTCTACCCCTGCAAAGCCCCGCATGCATGGGTAAGACTAATTATTCGAGGAGGTCGTCTAGTTTCCCCGAGATGCCATTAGAACCATTTCGTTAAACCTAGGGTTACGGGATTTATTCAGGGTTACAGGATACAAGCGAGATCACTTTACAGCCATGCCTTAGGGGGGTGGTCGCACTGAGAGCAACATTTAATGAAAACCGGTTCGCAAGCAACGCCGTTCCCGTGCTGATTCCAAACAGGAATAAGGCCGGAATGGACATCGAACCAGGGATCCAGAAGGCCGGTGTTAGCTAGGCTCTTTCACCCTTCTATGATACTTCAATAAATTGTAGCAAGAGAGACAGTTTATAAGGGCTCTGTCATCCACATCCACACGCATCAGGCCGATGTCCGTTTGACCCCTATGGCTAACAAGTTTAACGTGCCCACAAAATGCAAGGTCTTACAGCCTCCAGGGGAGGTTGCACTCCATATCCGTTTATAGATCAGAGATAAAAAAATCAAGACCAGCAATATATATCCTCTGGAATCAAACCGAAAGGCCTATGACAAAGCCACCGAAGCAGTCGCGGACAACTGTCGAGGGGTGGTCCCGAAGGAATTAACCCCCAAGCGGAGGTGTGAAAAAAGTGCCGAAAGCTGAATAGCGCCTGGGTGAGGTGTCTAGAACGGTGACTCTGAGATACCAGGCGACGTCTCAGAGTAAGAAGCCTTATCCTTGTATGCGGGGCTCTACAAGGATAGACGAACCCTTCACCCTAGCTTCTCGTGGGAACAACAATGATAACACCAAACATAGTTGTAGTAAGTGCGGTTCAAAACAACCGAACGCGCAGGGCTCCCGACAATGCGTCGGCCAACAATGCCGAATACTCTAGAGCTGGGGGAGCCAATGAAGATCGAATCAGTGCGCTGGCCCGGCGGGGTCTTGGGGCTCTTAGGTGGACAGAGCGACAAAATCACGACTTGCTAGAATGCCACAAAGCGAGTGTAACCCCTGAACGAGAGAATTACATGGCACGACTGCATTCTCTGTGGTGCGAGAAACACCTAGAGCTATCGCACTTTTCGCGTCAACGTCTGCGAAACCATGCTAAAGTACTACAAAAAAGGGGCTATGCAAGGGAAGCACCTACTTTACCAGAGCCAGAACAAGCCAGCAGCAGAGAAAGAGAAGTGAAAAGACCAAACATGGGCAGGTATCCGATAGACAATGAGCGGTGCTTTATGACCCGGAGAAACATTAACACTCAGGTTTCTCCCAAGCCAAAAGATTTGGCTAAACATTATAGCTAAATTTTTAACCATATAGCTTAATGTTCAACCTACAAAAGAAGGTCAAAAATAATACTTTTTTGTACGAATAATAGATTTTAAACTAGTACAAGTTTTAACTAGAAAGATCAGCCTCAGAAAAAGCTGTTTTGACCGCAGATTTTGAACGGCGACTTTTATTTAGGAAGTGAAAAATCAATTCATAACTTGAAAATGAACGATAAAACAATTATGTGCAAGCAGAACAACTTTAATAATTCACATTGACATGGTAAAGAAATTATAAAAAAAAAACACCTTAAAAGCCAGTAGAGTCTAAGTGTGTTTTAATTTTTTCAGCAGAATTAAGTGAATAGAAAATGAATGTACCTATGAATTATAGTTAATAAATGTACAACTATTTCATTTCAAGAAATGGCGCACGTTGAAATTATTGTACTAAAAAAATTCATTATTAAAAATTTTATTCTCAATCTTAAAATGCTAAAAATAATTATTGTGAACAATAATATAACTCTTCATTGCGTTACACTTTTGTCTACTTAAGATAAAATTGTGTTCTCAAAATGACTGATAGCAGTGTTAATGAATTTCGTATAAAAACTTGGTCGAGCAAACAGGCAAATGCGATGTAAATATCTGAGAAGCAGATGTTTGTCGCTTATAATCGTTATTACATATACTGTATATAATATATACTATACAATCTATGATAAAACATCGAAATATTCAGTAGCTACACTGTTGACCAAATTCTTTTTTAGTGCGTACATTGAACATTTTAACCTGCTTAAGTAAAATGAGGACTGTTTCTGATCTCGTTTCCACTTTGGCAATTGTTTTTAATTTTATTGGTAAATATAATAGTATTAAAATAATATAATAATTTATAAATAAAATGAATGGTTTTCAACACGAAAGAAAATACTAATACCCCCAAGAGCACTAACCAGATGGGCAATCATTTTCACTAAATTAAGGTAAAGTTGAAGCAGGTCTCTTGTAAAGTAGATGGCAAGCATCCTAATGGCAGGTATCTTAATCCACACTGATAGATAAGAAGAATAAATCTGTGGAAGAAGATTCTTATACCTGCTTTCAAGAGCCTAATTTCCTGCTGACCGTTTTCTATGTGAGATCGCAGAAACAAGTTTAAGGTCTTCGAGAAGACCAGAACCACTTGTCCAATTAATAGTGTATTCTAATCTCCCTTATGCACTTACCGACGATACTTAATGCACTTTAGAGCTGGCTTGCACTAGAAACATAGATCTTTGAGTAATTCATAAAGTATACACGAGTGACATAATGCGAACTATGATCAGTGTCGCCACCGAGGTACCCAGGAGTATTGCGTAATATCAGAGATATTGGCAGAAATCGGCTGCAAAAGAGGAGAAAGTGGATGGAGTGGTGCTAAAAGATAACGCTCTGGAAAGTCACGCTGTTCATTGTCACAAAATAATGTTGAGAAGTTATATTTAGGCAATAGACAGCCTGCGCTATATAGACTTTTTATTGCGAGTACTTTTAAAAAATAAGAGCTATTCTGTTTCGCTTTAAAGACAATATCGAAAATGCGTGTCTCAGTTTCAACCCACAGAGCACAATCTAGGAAGATTCTCGCAAGGAAGCTTTTTCTTCTTTCTTCTGTCTAGCCTCTCAATATTGCCACTGATTCATGAAAATCCATATTAAAAAAGATCTAATTATCTCCTTCTTGTTGCAGAGTTAAGTTGGCAGTTCGACTGCTTACCGAATGGCGAACCTATTCCTGGGATTTCTCGGGGTGAACCTTCTTTCTCTTCTGTAAGGCATAATTTTACTCATAGTTCTCATGTTCCCGCCGAGCATCTTGTTCTTGAGAGGTCCAGGTCTCCTCCCGGCTTGCCTATGACACCTACTTCTAGGTATATAACTTCCCTGAAATGCTTTTTTCTCCAACCGCTAGCCCCCTAATAAACGCAAATTTCTATTTACATAAAAATCCTGGCAATTTCAGCGCGTCGCCTTCCAGGTTCATGGCTCCAACCACAAGCCTTCCTTCTCCAGATGAAATTGGAAGTGGACTGGAAAAACTTCGATTTATTCGGCTTAGTCCTCTAAAGAATCCGCACCGGATATTCAAACTTCAAAGATATACTTTTTCTATCAACACACCGCTAAACATCAGAATAAATGATAACCGTTATGCGCCTGTGCCAATCAACGAACAGATTGTTTTATCAACTTTGGATGGTGACGTCTTAGCAATATTACGGCGTAAAGATACCCTTGTAGGAATTTATAATTATGATAAAAATCCTAGAAAGCAAAGACGGGCAAAAATAAACATTTTAAGCAACTTGGTTACCTCACTGACCCACGAAGAAGTAAATGAATTTAGGGTTGGGCCCAAAAACCCAATAGCATTAAATTTTCAAGTGACTTATGTAAACCACGTGTAAACTACAATATTATCCACAATTTAATTAAAAGAAATGTCAAACTGGAAAATTATACTATTTGGACAGAGATTTTATTCTGTTGTTGTAAATTTAACTTTTTGTTTAAACTTTATCTTTTTCAACTAATTCAACTGTTTTCTTGAAAATTTGCATTTTTGTAACAAAATATATTTACATTGATGGATATTCCGCTTTTATAAAGGAAAATGTAACTCCTTTCAGGTAAAATTTAAACTTAACTTTTTGTTAAAAATTCATATTTGCAGGCAGAGAAGTCAAAAGTTCTATCGAAAATAATATTTTTTAAATGAAAAAATTAAATACTTTTCTGAAAATTTGTTGTATTTTATTTGTAAATACATTACTATTTATAAGAAAATGCCAGATATTTCAATATAAGAAAATAAAGTACATTGATTTCTAAAGACGTGCTACTTCGGAACTGCTTTTCTTTTGGCGTAGCTAAACATCAAATCATCCCTGATCAATGCGTAAGGACTCATTAAATATGTATAATTTGCCGATTAGCGCGAAACGCCAACGCTAAAAGTTGATTTTGTTGTCTGAGTGATTTCCGAAACGCTTAGCGTAGAAGTTACGGTGAGAGCATAAGAACGAGAAAAGTATTCCTTTTGAGGAGTTGTAGACTGCTTACCTTAAGCTGGCTAATAAAAGCCAAACAGCAACGCTGGAATTCAATTTTGTGATCTGGATGCTTTTTAAAATGCTTCGCTTTGAAGTTAAAATAGCGCTGTTAGAACGTTGTCTGGGTGCTCTTATTAAACCTTTAGTGTTGAAGGCAGGATGAAAACGTTAGCACAAAAGGAGAATTATGTACAAGAGTGCTTGACATAATCTGGTTCATCAGTGCTAAAACCCTTCTGTGGAAATTTTCTGAAATATTCTAAATAGTCATGAATCTCTAGAAATTATTTGAAATACGTTAAAAACTGCAAAATCTCCCTACAGTTTGTAAATAGCTTAAAGTTTTTAAATCTGTTTATGTTTGTCTATCACGCCAAGCGATTTAAGGGTGACAGCCGTCAGCATCAATCTCACCAGTGCATCGGTATGTTTCAGCAAGCGGGTTTGGCTTTCACCCGACAGATTGGAATGTTAAATCTGTCGCAGGAGACGCTTGCACTTGCTTAGGAATGCTACCTTAACAGCGTATGTGTTCTGAATACGGGTCTCAGGCAAGATTATGTATGAATATACCAGAAACTTGTAAAACCGCACAGCTCGGGGCTTTGTACGATGTAACAAAAAGTAGAAGCAGGTATAAACAAAGGCGATTTGATGCAATACTGAAAAGCATTACGGCGCGGCGCTAAAAAGGGATCGGTCGACGGAGGCACTAATATCCTTAGTGTGAGTGTATGCACGCAGAGACAGAAGTAACGAAACTGGTCTTACAAGTTTCTAGTGTATATGTCTCCAGATTTAATATGTCTGATTACATTCATGTCTTTATTACATTTATGCGATATATGCATAGATGTTCAGGTTAACTAGACGAAGTACATAAAAGATGCTGCTCCCTGTGATATACTAATTTTAAAATGAGATAGCAGATGTAGTTCGCCTAAGGGGTATTATTCTCTCCATACATCTCGCAGATGCTAAATCTATAAGATATTGAAGAAAAAACTTATTAATTTTCATTCAAGATCATCGACAGGCAGTGTTGGTTGGATGCTGCGTCCTTTAAACTCACAAGCTATTGACCTGTAATCACTTAAGTTGGTCAAGTTTTGGAATTGGTATTTTGGCCTAAGAGCACCATAGAGCAATTTACACAATAGCATTCCTTCGCCACATTTTGAACTAAGAGATTCCGATTATGTCGGTTTACTTAGAAATTGTCAAAAGTACTTGAAATGAGAATCATTCAATTGAAATATTAAATATTATAGCGCTTATACTTATTGCTATAAAATATGAAAATATAATAGAGAGTTATATTTAAAAATTATTAAATTATTGATAAAGTCATTTCACTGTTATAAAAAATATTAAACTTGTTAGGGCAGGAGATTCACAAAGCCCAGGAGCACTTACTGAACTAAATGTGGCAAAATTAAATCTGCTACTTGAACAATTTAGATGATCCTGTTAGGCCTTCTATAAGCTGCAATAGAACCGTGAAGTGAAAAGACGGAATTTCACAGTGATTGAGATAGTCAGGTGCATGCTTGCTGTAGTAGATCTCTTTCTTTGTCGATCTGAGCAGAGAAGTTCGCATCAGTAGGCCAAACCATACGTAGCATGGATATCAGATTGGAGTAAGATCGAAGTCTCTTATAATGCAGCCTTTTTAGATGGCTTTGATAGGATTGACGAGTATCAAAACTTGACAGCAAAAAATCTCACAGTATGTTCCTCGTGGAATATATTCTTCCTAAAGACGTGTTCGCTTAATTCGATGATGTCCCATTAGAGTATGAATTATCTCAAAATTTTACAGCTGCAAGGCGAAAATCTACTTGCGATATAGTCAAATCGCTGATTCTAAAAAGAACCGGTCGCGATATTTGATCGTCTGGGTGATAGAAACGTGATTGTCTGACTTCCGTCACTTCAAAACAATTTCGATTTCTTGGGTAAAGTACTTTGTTTTGTATTGGTATTTTCTTATTCACCCAATTGCTATTTTCTTCTTGAGGCCTCCTCTCTTATCTGCATTAGTGAAACATGAGAACACTATCGAGTTAGTATTTTGGTGCATTGTTCGATCGAATGTATTTCCGCTCCATGATTTACGCGACTATCTGCCTTTTTCTTTAAATAAATTTTAACGTAAATTTTAAGTGCTAAATTTTATTCTGAAAAAAAGTTTCACAATAAAATGGCCAAAGGATTAAGAGAGAACCTGTTCTTATACTGCGCTGGATGCTCATGGGAAACAAAATGGATAGTTTCAATTTTTGTATTTTCAATAGGTTTCAACAGATCTGGTCTAAAGTGAGCTAAAATGACTGGAGCACCATAGTCCAGACATGCCAAAACAGTTGCAAATGATTGCATACTTAATTATGTTTGCACACATAATTTTCTGCAAAAACAACGCGAAGCATGGCTTCATTTTCCTTTAAATATTTTCGTATATCTCGTATAATCCCAAACTGCTGGCGCATGTTGTAAACATGTTGTAAGAACTATGGTTTTTGTTTATTATACTCAGGAATTAAATCAAGTACCGTGCTAGAGGATTTGAGTTTCCTAATGGGACAAACTATCTCTCCTTATCTTTGATATTTCCTTTTGCGCAAATGCTTTTTAATGGAAAACAGCCAACTTTTTTGTCTTGGCATGTCTCTCTTACAGTAAAAGCAGCATACAGAAGCACAAATATCAAGGTCCGTTACAGTAGCCCCCCACCACTTATTCTTACATTTATACAAAACCATTCGATTGTACCCCAAATGCGCTTCATTGCATCAGAAAGTAAAAATTTTGCGCCACAAAACTTGTAAAAACATAATTTCTAAATACGTAATCTTGAGGAACTTTAAATGCGCTCAATCGCACCATCAATAACAAGCATTTCACCACTATGGTAACGCAGTTATGGGCGAAGCAAAGTGACTAGCAATTTTTCAATTGAACTCTAAAATCAGAAATTTATTAAATTCTAAACGCCTGAAGCAAGTGATAACTTATAATAACTTAAAAAGCCTATATTTTAAGATATCAAATCGCAAAGAAATAATTCAATTCGCTTACACATACGCTCTATTGCAACAGTAAATAAAAAAATCGTACTATAACGAAACACCGGAAAATATTTTATCTTCCAGAGGGGGGGGGGGGGCAAGCTTCACGTATATCGAGTATTAATTAATATTTTTAAATACTCTTCGGCTAATTTTGAAGCACTTCAAACCACTTTGCGTGTCCTAATTAATATTTTGCAATATTCTTTGGCTTATTCCGAAGCACTTCAAATACGCTCCATCGCTCCACCATAAAATTTAATTGCGCTCAACTGCAAGTACTAATACCGAATGAGTGCAATGAGGTGCAGGGAGAAGGGCTGGTGACACGCTTTACGTACCTCGCATTCTATTTAATATTTTTCAATATTCTTTGGCTTATTCCGAAGTAACATCTAAGTAATATTTGCAATCAAATATTGGTTGTTAATCAAATATGTCAAATATTCAGGTGTTAAGAATTTAATAAATTTACAATTTTTAATTCGATTGAAAAATTTCTGGGGATGCAATGGAGCGCATTTAAAGTATAATGGGGATTTTAAGACCAGCGTTGCACCAGCCCCCCACCAATTTGTATTTTCGTCAATTAATTAACGCAAAATTTTTTTTAAAGCCATAAAGCGCATTTTAAACTGAATAAGTTTATAAAAAAAATTTGGAAAATGTTGATTTTTGACAAAATCCGCACAAGCCCCACTACTTTGTTTCACCGATAACTTCGTTATCATAATAATGCAATGCTTGTTATTGGTGATGCGATAGAGCGCATTTGAAGTTCTTTAAGATTACGTATTCAGAAGTTATGTTTTCGAAAGTGGGTGGTTTAGCGTATCAGGAGCCCATACGCCACCTTGACATTTACAATAACTTCTCCAGTTTTGTGGCGCAAAATTTTTACTTTGTGATGCAATTAAGCGCATTTGGGGTGCAATCGAATGGGTTTGCAAAAATATAAAAATATGTGGTACACAGGGGGCTACTGTAACGAACCTTAAAATTTTTGCTACTGTATGCTGCTTGTACTGAAAGAGAGACCTGTCAAGACAAAAAAGTTGACTGTTTTCAATGGAAACGCTCTTGCGAAAAAGGAAATATCAAAGGTTAGGAAAGAAAGTTTGTCCATTTAAATCCTCTATCCTCTATCCTCAAATCCTCTAGCACGGTACTTGATTTAATTCTCCACTACAATCGAATGGGTTTGTATAAATGTAAAAATATGTGGCGGGGCGCTACTGTAACTGACCTTAAATATAATCAACTTTCTCAGTTGAAGAAACAAAACAATAATAAAAAGCACGAACTAGACATTGGAAATTCGCGTGCTTAATACACGAAAATTTGTCTCGGTCACTCAATTTTTGATGCAAAATCCAATGTGGCTTTAATCGTGTTGCCAAAAATTATTTTTTTGCTGCTTCTTTCCTTAACTGCGCGTTAGATTCATTTAATATTCGTTTTACTGCATCCAAAGCACGAAAAGCAGATGCTCTATCACGTTTTACTTTTTTCCTACCTAGGTTTAGCTCAAACGTTTTTTTTTATTTTAAAATTGTCTGCCGTCGATTATCTTGACAGCTTTAAGATCAGCTTGTTGCTTTTTCAACATACAGGTAACAAAATACAATGGTCTACCACCTTTTCATTTACTTTCTGTCGCTTTTCTGGAAATTATTAGGAAAAAAATAATAGGATGTACCATGTTTCATTTAAATAAACATCAACTGATCTCAATAACAACCTTTACTGGGACCAGCAGGACATTTTGCACACGCTAACTACTCGAAAACTACTAATCCGATTTTGATGATCGAAATATATGTTATAGTCACCCACAAGTATAGCCAGAAGCAAATATTAAAATTTTTAAAGAAAAAGAGCGGTAAAAAATATTTGTTAATTTTTTTGTTGAGATTTTTCAGCGATAAGCCTCTAGTTTTTTAAAGAAAAAAATACTTCAACATATATTTTACCTAAATTTTTCATAAAGGTACGTAATGGCCTAAGAAAATAATAAAATATAGTTTAGAGTGCCGTGCGCGTATTGCGTATGGCGCACAATATTACCTCAAGGCCTGGAACATCATAGATTGATCAAAAACGACGAAAGTGATTTTAATGATCGAAATATATGTTTTAGTCGCACGTAAGACAACATTCCTTTTAGGGTTCTTTATTAGAGATACACCTCTAGTTTGATCCGAAAACATATCTATGTTGTCGACTTCAACTTATATTTTACGCACATTTTTCGCTGGGGTACTTCATGCCTTAAAAATGAAAAATCAGGCGCGAAGCAGACAAAATGTTGTGCATTGTACGCAATAAACGCACAGCGCGGTACCCCGCGACAGAGTTTCTATTTTTTAGCCATGAAGTACCGCTGTAAATAATGGGGGAAAGATATATGTTAAAGTAGAGAACATAGGTATTTTTTGCTAAAAGAATCTAGAGAACTATTTAAAACATTTCTTTTACCCCCATTTTTTAATTTGAAAAGTTTAAATTTTTTGTTTTTAACTAGTCTTTTGGGTGACTATTACCTATGTTTCGATTTTAAAATCAGTTTTGGCTTTTTGGATCAATCTCCGATCTTCCAGGATTTGGAGTAATATTGTGCTGTATATGGGATACAGGAACGCATGAAACACTGCGGCAAACTTTATTTTTAGCCATAAAGTATCGCTGTAAAAATTTATGTAAAATGTATGTAAAAATTAATAATGTTCATTTAAATCGGTTGAGGAATCTTTGAGAAAAAAAAATTTTTATTTTACTTTCTCCCTCTATAAATCCCCTATAAAAGATCTTGATACGTGCGTAAGCTACTAAAGAGAGCAAAAAAAGAATACGTTTTAAGAAATAAACGGATCATTTTGCCAGGTGTAAATTATATTCTAAATTTTTAAATCTAGGAGAAAAAGGTTGTTTTAAAAATCACTGATATCAATGTTAAAGAATATTGCGTAAAAATTTGATTTAGTAGAGAAGCAAGTGAAACGTAAATACCTGAAAAGAAGAGCCTTATTGTCTATAATTTTTATTATTCATACTGCATGTAATATATATTATATAATCTGTCATAAAACATTGAAATAATCAGAAGGTAAACTGTTTACCAAATTTTTTATTAGCACGTACATCAAACAGTTTTTATTCTACTCAAGTAAAATGAAGAGTTTTTTTACTCTCCTTTACATTTTAGCAATTTTTCTGAATTCTATTGGTGAATATGATATTATGATAATATGTTTTTAAATAATAATTAAAAGAAGGGTTTACACAACAAACAAAAAAAGGCAAAAACCCTTGTGCGTCTTGAAAACATTGAGCAAATTATTGAAGACAGTCCTTTGCCTCCATCTCGTAAGTTCATCAATATGCTACTGGCACGCGAGTATTTCTTTGAGTAATTGGACAAGTGATGCTTTTAAACCCCAAAGACAGGAGCTCCAAATTTACGAGAGGTTTTGAAAAGGGAGCCTCCTTACTCCAAAGGTGCGAGATTTACAGAATGGCGTAGTAGTCCGGTGTGTATTTTCACACTTCACCCCCTGGATTTAAACGTCGTAGGAATAAGAGCCCCTCACACGGTCGTATTTTTGGAGTTCCCGATTCCCGAAATTCTCGTACCTTTTATGCTCAAAAACTCATTGAAACCCACGATGCAGTGAGTATGAGTAAAATTATTTTCACTTAACATACTGCGTACAGTTGACGCAACTTACTACAAGAGTACACAGTAAGAGCGAAAAAGATGCTGGACAAGGATTGACGGTAATGATTGTAATCGCAGGTACCTTATTCCACTGGAAGAGATTGGAAGACTAAATTTGTACCTTCGAAGATACCTAAGGCATTTTGGGGCTGACTGGCGCTAGAAGCACAAATTTTTTTTTTAGAAGGTTTTTTAGTTAAGAAGGTTAGGTGGTTCCTTGTCACAAAATCATTTTCAGTTGTGATAATAAATATAGTTTTTTTATGCAGCATCAATCGCTCTATTCATCTGACTAGAAGTGAATAAAACTTGAAGCTTTGCAACGGACAGATGATAAGTGTGTGAGAGGTTGAATCAAAAGTCCTCAATCCAAGCCATCGACAGCCTGCATTGTTGGGACGCGCCTTTAAATTAGGAAGTTCTGTTAAATTCCTGCTGAGTGTCTTGTCAAATTATGTCCCTGCATCTCTCTCCAAACAGCTCTAATTCTCCAGACAATTAAATTTCATTTGAAAAGTTATGCGTTTTATTCCACTTCAAATGCAATATCGAAAAGGCCTATATCAGTTTCAATTTCTTGAATGGCTACCACCCTTACTTGGAACATTAATTGATCGTACTGGTTAGTTTGAATTGACATGACGTAGGTCAAGGCTCATGATATAATCATCGTCACTTTAGTTTTACTAACATGCTTTTTATGGCAAGATTTATATTAAATGATATACCCAATAAAAAGTCAGGAGGGCACAGTATAAAATTATTAGGTAAATCTTTAAGGCGAAGAATAAACATATCTTGTAGCTTACGATATTAATGCGGGAATCGTGGCTATGAAGACGAATCGTATTCAAAGAAACGTTTTAAAATAAATCCTTTACAGGAACCTCTCCAATAGTGTTCCCCTTATATTGCTGGCCAAGCCTTAAAGAAGTTGCTTAGGGAAAATATCCCTTCTTTCCTTTGTTTAGGCTTTCAATATTATTACAGTTTTATTTAAATGGAACATATCTCAATATCTCTAACCATATCTTTCTTGTTCCAGAGTGAAGTTGGTAGTTCGACTGCTCACCGAATAGCGAACCTATTCCTGGGATATCTCGCTATATATCTCGATTCCTCGCGGCAAACCTTCTTCCTCTTTTGAAAGGCTTAATTCACATAATAGGTCTCTTGTTCCAGGTCCAGATCCAGGTCTCCTCCCAGCTGGCCTATGCCGCCTCCTTCCAGATATATATCTTCCGCTGAAATGCTTCCATCCCCTATCGCTCGCCCCCTGATGAGCGCAAATTTGCATTTACATTTCTATTCCGACAGTTCCATCGCTTCTCCTTTTAGGGTCATAGCTCTAACCACAAGGCTTCCTTTTCCTGACGAAGTTGGACGTGGACTTGAAAAACTTCGATTTATTCGCCTCCCTCAATACACCAGTAAACATCAGGATAAGTCGAGTAGAATAGGGTCAAACAGGTATAAGGGCACAATAGGTAGATCAAATTTTCGTCGCTATCTTATTGAAGAGGTCGCTCGTGTTGCGCCAATTGTATACAAAGTGAAGAAAAACGTTCACGACTGTTATTTCGGCTGTCATTTAATCAATGTAAGAAATTGTCAAGTGAGTTTTTTCTTACTTAAAAAATATTGCTGAAAAGGAATATTGTGTTGGTTTTTTAAAATTTTTCGTTTTGAAAAAAATACCGACACCACCATGAAACATGCACTTGGCGATACCATAGGTCAGCCGTTTATGGGCTCTATAAGTCAAAACTTTGAATTAAATAAAATAAATTTGAATTGTCTTCACCATCCATCGCATGTAGCTGCTCGATAGAGGAGTATTCGGGCCGCTCAAAACGTATTTTGCCCATTTGTGCAAAGCGTGGATGTTGAACCATCGTGGTGTTCCTATTACCATCGACCTCATAGCTGAACTGGTTGAGGACCCGTTGTTGAAAGGTGCTTGCAGCATGAAGATCGTCGCTGAATTCCGATTAACTGCCTTTTAGCCATTTAATCGTGACATTCCTTCGGCAAATAATTTTATAACGGCATTTGTAACTGATCGTCCGTACGAGGCAGAATTCAATCAATAGGCTGGTCCATCAAATGCCAATTAAGAGGCTGTTTTATTGAATTCCGATCAAGAGCCCGGTCTATCCAGTTTCGACCAATTAATTTAACTAGAAGACATTCGGCCGTTTCCCAAAGCTCCACTGCGCAAACCATCGAACTGAGGCCGAAAGCAACGCAAAGATGTACTTCTCACTGATTCAGTAATGCTGGAATCTTTGCGAGTTAAATAAGCAGCTGCAGCTCAATAAAAATCAGCGGCCCAAGCCAGAAAAGTGCAAACGTGGTCGTCCCAAACCTAAGCAAGCACGTAAGCCGGAATGCACAACTATTATTCCACATTCCGACAACGACGAGGACACCGAAGAAGTCATTCGCAAGTACGAAACTGTACGTAGCTGCTTAAAAACACGTTTTTGCAACATTTTTTCCCACGGTCTCATTATTTTTTCTATTATTTGCTCCTTTGTCATTTTTCTACCTGAATAACATCAATAGATACTCTTTATTATTTGTGTTTCTAACTTTAATATTACCTGCAGCATTTATATTCTATAAATAAAGGTTAAAGCGCTAATATTCTAAACGCGTGCATTGTTTTATTTCATCTCATATATCAATGTAATGTGACCTATCGTGCCCCCTCATTTTTGAAATATTAAACAAAAGTACTTTCGGCTTATTGGATTTTTTTTGCAAAATATTAAGCCAGACGTAAAGTCAGTGTAGTAAAATTTTTGTCAGATAAGTAGCCTTTCCAACGCGCATTTATTTCTCGAAATCGGTGCAAAAACACCATTGCACGAGCTCTCTAAAAATAACCGAGCTATTTGATCTCACTCTACTCTAATATCTTTTTTGTGCCTGCGGCAACCGACAAGCAAATTATTTCATAAACATCGGATGGTGATGTATTCGCAACATTGTAGCTGTGTGATACTCTTGCTAGAATTTATACTTATTATGGCAATGCTAGACATCAAAGACGGGCAAAAATTAACATGTCAAGCAGCATGGTTACCGTATTGACCTACGAAGAAATCAGTTAAATTACGGTTGGGTCTAGGCGATCAAACGTAATGAATTTTCAAGAGATTTATGTAAACCATATGTAAACTACAATGTTATTAATCACTTTATTAAAGAAAATATAAATTCAAACTTTTTTTGGTCTGTTAAAGTAGATATTTCGGGTTTCAATCGTGTACAAAACTACGAATTTTGCTGACGTTCCATGAACACTGCAGTTCACGTCTTCAGGGCTGACCTGAAACTGAGGTATCAGGTTATGTTGTTTTTATGTACACTCTTTACGATGCCTGCGATTGGCCAGAGCACATCCAAGAAAGGCAATTTTCCGTTTTGTTTAATTTCCATCGTTAATTGGATATTAGGATGTTATCTATTGATGAATTCAAAAAACTTATTTAGTTCATTTAGTCCGTGTCGCCAGATGACAAAGGTGTCGTCCACGTAACGAAACCAAAATTCCGGTTTAATCTTGGATTGATTAAAGATTTTAGTTTCTAGATTTTCCATAAAGATTTTGGCTATAACAGGTGAGATTGGAGATCCCATTGCTGCTCCTGAGGTTTTTTGATAGAATTGGTTGTTAAAAGAAAAGTAAGTATTATTAAGACAGTGCTCTATCCAAGGTATGAACTCGAAGGGGAAATTTGCAAAAGATTTAATAATATCAATTGTATTAGAGATTGGTACTTTTGTAAACAGAGATGTTACATCGAAACTCACTATGATGTCTGGTGGTTGAATGCGAATCTGTTGTATCTTTTTGATAAAGTCATAAGAGTTTTGGACGTGGGTAACAGAGTCGCCTGTGAAAGGATTAAGTTTTGTTAGCGAGAAAGCGTACTATATCGTAAGTAGGTGAGATAATTGCGCTGACGATCGGCCTGAGTGGAATGTTGTTTTTGTGGATTTTTGAGAGTCCGTAAGGTCTTGGAGAGGTGGGATTAGTAGGTATTAATTTAAATGTTGTTAGTGATATTTCTTTTATATTGACAAGCTTTTAAGGAGTTCCCTACGGGAAAATTTTCATTCTTTTATTAGTCTTGTCTCACAATTTGTCCCACTCACGAAACAATGCAATCTCGTCTTTCTTGTTTTTTTCTTTCTTGTTGCAGTGTTAAGTTTACAGTTCGAATGTTTACCTAATAGTGTTATAAAGGGAAAATTTTTCTTATAATGTTTATCTCATAATATCAATTTAAAGCTTATATTAAAACAAGTGGAAAATCAAGACTTCGCAGGAATTTGACCTTCAAATCCGTGTTATAAGCCACGGCCAAAAGTTTGTACCATTTTACGATTCTTGAATTTTTTTCTCTGAAAATTATCTTTTAATTTTCCAATAATAATCTGTTTTTTTAACTGTACATTTTTTGGAAAGCGAGGACGATTTTGCGTACTGCCGCTTCTTTTATTCTTTTCCATGTCAAATTTCGCTATAAATCTTTCAATCATCTATCAGGACAGCGATGTTTTAATCGCTCGCGAATGTAAAAAAATTTGCGTTTTTGCTTACAATTTGAAAGATAATTTAGAAAGGAGAAGTATCAATAAGGCCTGTTTTTGGACCATCCAATCATTGGTCTCAAAAGTGTTGTTGTCGACGCTTTTAGCTATTCTACTTTATTCTTCTTCGGTGTTTCAACCTGTTAAAAAATTTTCTTACCTGCTGTATGTAATACTACTGCGTACACGCATCTGTTCCAGATTATTTGATACAGATGTAAAAGGAACGAGATCTCCTAAAAACGATTTACCAAATATTTTTGAACCAGGCAAGGGCCAGATTTCTAAAAATCCACAATCTGTCAGTGAAGATGGAACTTTAGATTCTGACTGTAGTAAAATCGAACTTCCAATACTAAGATGTGTAATTTCCCAATTCAGTACCAAAATTAATGTTACGCAAAATAATTTGTTCCCTAATTACTTTACTATTTTCTAGAACAATTAATGTATATAAATTATATTTTTATCGTTTCATTTTATATCCAATCATAAAAAGATCATGTATAAAATATTTGCCTAAAAAATCGATGCATAAAACCTTGGTTGCCAACCGGAATATGTTCAAATAAAGAACGTCTATTATTAGATAATTTTTTTTTTCATTACGCTCTTGCTTGTGGCCAATATTATATCCTAAGTAACTAAGATTAAATTGTGCATAAAAATCAGTGATATAAATTTTTATGTATTTGGCTTTTAATGCATTATGAAATATATAATGAAGCACTAGAATAAACATCATTTACACTGTTGACCAAATTGCTAATTAAAACGTAGGTTAAACAGTTTTTTCATCACTTGCAAAATATGAGGATCGTTTATACTCTCATCACCAACTTGGGAATCGTTTTTCAATTTATTGGTGAATAAAATAATATAATAATAAAATAAATACATACCTAAATATATACATTATTATGTATAATTCATAATTTTTTAATTTCTGCAAATAACAAATTGTCAAATTATATCCGCATTCTAGCCCAATTGCCCTCCGTTTCTAAACTTTATATTGAAAATGTTCATATCTTATGTTGCGGGCCGTTTATATAATATTTTTTAATCAAATTCAGTAAGACCCTTCAATTGCCCTTTTAGGCGAGCACTCACGCGTCAACTAATAAAAGCAGAACAGGCCCTAAAAGGTTTGTTCCCACCCACCGTCAGCCCCATAACCGGCACAATAGAAGTGTTTCACAGTAGTTGCATTATAAATCAAATAGTTAAATTTTGCAAGAAAGATACAATTATTCAAGACAAAATTTAAACTTTAAACTTTATAATTAAACTTTTAACTAGGCAGCTAAATTTTCAATTTACAAAGATAAATTTTCATCTATAAAAATTAGTTTTCTACTTAAAATGACGAATCTTCTAAGCTTCTAAGCAAAAACCTGGAATATTTTAGAAAACAGTTAATTTACGAAAAAATTATTTCAAATTAGATTTGAATAATTGTATTGAATACTTATGTGGATTCTACAAAATATCGTGAGTGCCGAAAACCCGAGGAATCTTTTCGATTCGATCTATGACATTTGAAACCTTAATTTTTATTCTACTTTTTTATTCAGTAGCTTTCCGGTGAGCTTTAAGAGATCTCAACCAGTCTACGATGTTCTATTTCATATTTTTAAGAAAATGGGTACACACGGGAGGAGAACTGAAGAATTTTTTGTCTTTCTTTTTTTTTATGGAAGTTTTACAATTTTATTTTATAAAAATCTAAATACATCCTACTCACTTTAATCGAACAAGTCTTATTTTATATGTATAAAAATACATGTATATCTATATTTCTAAACCTGGGCAAATTAACGTCCCTATTTATTCTATTCTTTACTTTTTACTTAAATCAAGGAACTTCCTTTTTTAGAACTCGATTAAGCAGGCTACGTTATCGACTTGGAAGTTTGGACCTTCTAATCTGTTCGCCTCCGCTGCAGATAAAGTTAAATTTAGAGATTGAGTTTTTAGTCTAGACTGTAAATTTAAAGTTACTCGTTTTAGCTCTTTCTCTAATTATTTTCCTTGACCGCAGTAATTTGATACAGACTTACCATCTCTCTTTCTCTCTTTCTATGTATTTTTCACAGATAATCTTTCTATTCAGATTTTTAATACAAAAATATGTTCTCCTATGTTCGTTCTCTCTCTCTCTCTCTCTATTTTTCTATCTTTCTCAAATGGAGTCTACACTAAGGATAATACGCCTCTTCTCTTACTCTATTTTTTTCTTGCTCTACCTCTCACTCTCCCTCTCTCTCTCTTTCTCTCTCTCTTTCTATCTCTCTCTAATAAAGTCTATGCTCGGGATATTTCGCCTCTTTCTAAATGCACTTGATCAGCAGTGGAGGGCCTGGGCGATTCAAGTATTTGTACTAAGATTTCAAAGGATGTACCTTCTAGTCCTTTTCCACGTAGTAGAATCTAAGAGTTGAGCGAAACCCAGCTTCAGGAGTTGGACTGCTTGGCCTGCCTCAAGAACACTCTTGATCCCTTTCGCTCACCCTGCGAGCTCCCTTATACCATTTCAGAAACAGCATCCTCTTTTTATATCTTCGCAAAGTCGCTGAGGCTTCGGATTGCGTGGGTGGGAGCATCTGCGACTGCGCGCTTTCTTACGCCTAGATGCTGTGTTCCATTCCCGGTCTTGTGCGTCTGGTTGCTATATTAAAAGGGGCCTACTTGAGGTGCTTACAACTTCCCCCATTTTCATTTTGATTGATTAATTTTAGATTTAATCAGGTTATTATAATTTAGTCCCTGCTTCTTGTAAATCTGTTTATGGCTAAGGTGCCATTGTCTATCCTCTTCTATCTTGTTGTTCTATCGTCGTGCTAGTTTCCTCCTCAGAGCAGCTGCCGCAATTTTCTTTTGTCGATAAATTATGATCCTTTTGGTTTTCTTCGCCTTGATGATATCTTGATTTACCTTCTTACGTCTACTGAGGCGGGCTGTGCCTCTCTTTCTTTCTTAATCTTTTCCTGTGACTCAATTGGCTGCTGCTGTTCATCAAACTCTTCTGTTCAGGTTGCAATCTTTATTTTAGTCTCGATTTCCTCTCTACTGATTTAATTTCTTCTTTAGACAATATTTTTCTCTTTTTAAAATGCAATGGAAACAATTCGTGATGGTTGTCCAAATTTGGTCGTTGTATTCTTGGTTTTATTTACGGGAATTCTGCACATTAACTTGATTATCGATTATTGATTGCAAGCAAATCGGATCCAGGGTGAATTTTTCTAGACACAGTCTGAATCAGTCTGAATCAGTCGGGAAAGAGTTTCAAAATATTCATCGTGGATTCCGATTCTTAAATTACAGTTATTAGTCCTAAATTTCTCTAACTCTATCCTAGATTTTTGGGATTCACATTTGAATTTCCCGTACTCAAAACTTATTTATAAAACCACATTTTTATGCTTGCAGGTACGACTCTCGTTATCTGTCTCATATTTCTGGATAAAGGATATTCTTGACTATGTTCTTGACTATGTTAATTTTTCATTCAAGCGGGCTTAGCATGATAATTAGATTCGTTCTTTTATTTTACCTGGAGTTACGCGATTCCTGGTTTTAATACTTGTGAAACCTACATATGGTTTTTGTTTACAGAACCATATCTAAAAGGTTATTTATTTTGAAATAGGTTCTGCATAAGAAATCAATAGTCTGGTAAAAATTATGAATTTCCTGGAGTAGTGCAAGGGACAGCGATTGGATTTTTAAATCATCTTTTTTCTTCAAATATTGATTTAGGAAACCTTACAGATTAATCTTTTCGGTAAAGGTCCTTTCTCGTTCTTTTGCCAATTTTGTAATTTTGTAGAAATTTCACATTAATTAGGCTAGATTGCGTGCAGAAATTTTATGGAAACATTGCTCTAAAATTATATAGAAATTCTCGATTTTTAATAGAAAAAGACAAATTTTCAACAAGATAGTGAATTTTCGATCACGAAGAAAACGCATTTCCACACAAAATGGTGTAATTTGTAACTAAAAAGGTGACATAAAAATATATAAATTTCTAACAAACTGATTAAACTTTAAAAGATGTGGTTGGACTTTCGAGCATAAAATACGAATTTTAAGCAAAAAATTTAAACCTCAAACAAAAAGCTACAATCTCTAACGAAATAGAGGATTGCTTAACCAAAAAGATGATTTGTTATAAAAGAAGATTTATTCTCTACCCACAGAAACGAATTTTCGACCAAATATTTGAATTTTCTAATATAAAACATGAACTTTCATTTAGAGGTATCAATTTTTAATTAGGGCGCCCAACATGCAGACAAAAAGTACCATTTAACGGCAACAAACAGAAAAAGGGAAAGTTTTTGGGAGTCTACTGGCATTTTAATAGGGATACTTTATATTTTTTGGGTCGCTGAACACAAATCTATTCGCAGAATAGAGCCAGCACGTCAGGATTTGTGGTGGTGTAAAAAAATGGTTAAAAACCTGGAATTTCTGCATACATTTCCTTCCCAAACCGACAAACCCCAAATTAAGAAGCCTCGAACCAACAAACTAACAAATTCCTCACCCATAAATCCCAAACCCTAAACCATTAAGCCTCAAACCCACAAGCTTTATATTAACAAACCCACAAACCCCAAACCAATAAGATCCAAACTCACAAACACCAAATATACAAGCTCTATGTCCATAAGCCTACAAACCCCAAACCCACAAGCTTCAAACCCACAAACCACAGATCCACAAGCTCCATATCGAGAAACGTACAAACTCCAAATCTGCTATCTCTAAACCCGCAATCCCCAAACCCGCAAACCTCAAACGTTCAAGCCCGAAACCCACAAGCACCAAACTCACAAACCCCAAACCAAGAATTTTCTTATCACATCACCACATTTTTCTCTCACTCTCCATCTTTCGCACTACTAACTATTTCTTTCTCTCTCTCTCTCTCTCTCTCTCTCTCTCTCTTTCTCAAAACTCTTTTTGCCTTGCAGACAGCTGTAGGCCCACCAGCAATATACTTCAATTTCAGGCTATTTAATTTAATAAAATTATAGTAGAAAATCAAGTATCGTATGTTCACTGTATATTTAATATTTTAGGTTTAATCTTACTTTAAACCTTATCCAAAAAGCACGTCGTGGGCATAGTAAGTTTCATTTTGTTTTAGTTTTCCTATGATCTTGCAAAATGACTGTTATTTCTGTTTAGTTTCTGCAATTGGATTTTATGCAAAAAACAGGTCTGATATTTCATATCCCTCGGTCGCTTCTATTACAATGTTTATTCAAGAAACCATTCCTAAAGCCTTAGTTGGCAAAGAAATAGAGAAAAACGAATCCATAAAAGTGAATAAAGAAATTCCAAAGCCTTATCCGTCTACAAAAAGTGCAGATGGTGAATCTAATCTTCACAAACTTAATGTCGAAAACAGAAAAGCTTCTAAAATTTTCAACCAACAAGGACCTAACATGTCGTAAGAGATTTAGGACTCTCAAAAGAAAACGTTGAGTTTCTTGCATCTAGCCTGAAAAAAAGGAATTTTTACAAAAAATACTAAGGTTTCTTTTTATAAAAAAAGAGACAAACCTTTTAGGCGTTATTTTTCTTACGAAGGCTCATTACTTTTTTGTAATCATTTTGAAGGTTTTATTTCTGAGTTTAATTGCATTAATAAAATCCTGATGGTTGGCGGTTGTTTCTTAAATTATCCAGACAACGTTTTAAAGCAGTAATAATGCAAAATGAAAATGTGTATGAGTTCCTACCGGTAGGTAGGGACTCATGTAGCTCTCTTAAAAGAGAGCTACATGATTACATAAAAAAGTTTGAAAAGCTCGTCAAACTTTAACTCCAGGTTCAAAATATGTATTACATGATCAATTATTAAACACTATATAGATACTTTTACCAACTTTGCACATTAAACTTGGATTTATCAAGCAATTTCTTGAAGCTATACAATTGAATGACACTGAGCTCAAGCAAAAATTAATGAGGGAGGTTTGGAAGGACTTTAAATAAGGGCTCTTTTAAATGACAAATACTATAAAAATAAAATGATACCACTTGAAATCGCGGCTTGTACAGGTTTAAAAAATTTTGTATTAAAATTGTTTGGTAACAAAAAGGATCCAGATCATAAAAAATATGTTGATGACCTGCTAACTGCGTCCAAAAATTTAAGTGAGCACCCTCTCGTGAGGGGCAAAGGAACTTTGAATAGTATCGTAAGAACTTGACCAAAGTGGCATATTTACTCAGAATTCAAAACTTCATATACCTTTACATCAACTGAATACAAGTCTCCAAATATATTTTGCGAACAAACTGACAGACCCCAAACTCCAGAATCTAAACCCGCAAGCTTCAAACCGACTAAACTGTCTTCCACAAACCCAAATAACTCACATCTTATGATACCAATTAAGAAATTGGTATAATTTGAGGTTGGTGGGTTTAAAGCTCGTTATTTGGGGTTTGTGGATTTGGACTTTGTGATTTAGTGGTCTTTTATGTTTGCGGATGTATAACTTTTGTATTTGGAGTTTGTGGTTTTGGAGCTTGTGGGTTTAGAGCTTGTTTACTTGGATTAAATGGATTCGTGTTCAGCGACTGCCAAAACATAAAGTGTACCTATTAGAATCCTAGTAGACATAATTATTCCAACTCACGAAAAAATTTAATGTCTTCTTTCTTGTTTTAGAGTTAGGTTCACAGTTCGAATGTCTACCTAACGGTGCCCCCATTCCCCATGTTCCTCGTAGCGGATGTTCTTCTTCTTCTTCTTCTAAAAGACAACATTCTTCTAAAAGGTATCCTGTTCCTGCCGAGCACACTATTCGTGATAGGACCAGGTCTCCTCCTGGCGGGCCCAAGGTGCCTTCTTCCAGATGTATAGCTGCTCCAACAATTCTTCCTTCTCCTGATGGAAAAGTAACTGGAGTTGAACAATTAAGATTTATTAAGCTTATTTCCCGTAAAAATCCGCACCGAATATTCCAACTTCGACGATACACCTTTCCTGTAAATAACGAACTACAAATAAGAATACGTACCAACCTATACGATAATGTACCAACCAACGAAAAAATTGTTTTATCAACATGGGATTGCGACGTCTTTGCAATATTAGAGAGTGAAACTGTTATCGCTAGCATGTATGCAAAAAATGTATATTTGTATCCAAGACGGTCAAAAATAAACATGCTCAGTGGCAAGGTTACACCATTAACCGATCAAGAAATTACTGAAATTCCAGTAGGCTCCCGCCGTCAAATCGCAGCGTTTTATGAAGTGAGATATGTTTAAAAATTGTATAGCGCAATCTTTTACACTTATACGAAAAAGTGAAAACAAAATATAAAGTTTTCGAAATGCAGTTGGATCAAAAGTTTTTTCTGCAAAACCATGCAGTCTTATATAAAAATTTATACAAATTATAAAATAAATATGAAGAACCCTTGAAAATAATTTTTTCGTCATAGAGCAGTCAGATAGTAAATGAGACCTATGTACCTACTTATTATTTTTTTTAATATAAAAAAGTGACATAATTGACATAATTTAAACAAGTGTATTTCGTGGATATGCCGAATGTATTTAAAAAAATTTTAATAAGTAAAGAATACACAAATTAACGAAAAAAATTGCCAAAAATCTATATTATTATTATTAAATAATGAAATTTTCCCAAATTTTACCTAACGAAAAGATTTCTAGTTAACAGAAAATAAAATTCTGAATTTAAAAGTACCCGAAACTAAATTTAAATGACTTATAAAATAAGCAAGTTATGAAATATCCACAAATACTTTAATTTTCAAAATTTATAACTAATTTAATTAACCAAAAATAATCATTTATTTATTTTGTAATTAGGGTCATTTATATTTTCGGAATTTTTTTTTGGTAATTTGTAATTTAGCTATTTATTTTTTCGTTACTTTTTATTTGTCCCGGATATTTAAAACTTTTAAATATAGTGAGAAAGAACAAATTTTTGTATATTATCCTTTTACAATATAATGCTACTCAATAATAAATATAATTATTATATGCATCTATAAATTACAAACAAGAAGAATGATAAATCATGAAATATTGTTATTTTTACAATTTTAGTAAACATCGAACTATTAAATGTGATATTTCTTTAATCTTTGTAAGAAAGCTAAAATTCTTGAAAATTTGTATAGTCGAATAAAATAAAAAAAAAATAAATAAAGACCAATAACAAATATTTTTTATGTTTGGCAATCGAGTACCTAAATTATTGTTATGTAAAAGAATTTGTTCTCTAATCATTCTACTCTTTTCTTAAAAAATAATTGTATAATAATGATATCTTTAATGTTTTATTTTAAATTCAAGCATAAAATAATAATGTAGAAAATATTTGATTAAAAAATCAATATATCAAACCTTGGTTGCCAACCGGAATATGTTCAAATAAAGAACGTCTAATATTAGATAATTTTTTTATCACATTACGCTTTCATCTGTAGTTAAAACTTTATCCTAAGTAACTGAGATACTATTATGCGATAAAAATCAGTGCTATCAGTTTAAACGTATTTGGCTTTTAATGTATTATGAAATATATAATAAAGCACTAGAATAAACTTCATTTAAACTGTTGACCAAATTGCTAATTAAAACGTACATTGAACAGTTTTTCCACTACTTGCAAAATATGAGGATCGTTAATACTCTCATCGTCAACTTGGGAATCTTCCTTCAATTTATTGGTGAATATAATAATATAATAATAAAATAAATATATGCATAAATATATACATTATTATGTATAATTCATAACACAGCACCACAACAAAAAAAGTGGTCTGTCCCAGAAGCGAGACCAGTGTACTCTTATGTTTTCGGGGTCGCTGAATCCGAATATGACCTC
>JAAAKG020120092.1:0-15100 GCA_010014905.2 Druon quercuslanigerum
CCCCAAGGAAGAGTTTTAACTTCTATATAGCTTGTTATAATTTTTTTCCATTTAAAATCCTTCGTTGACTGGCCTATTACTCAAAGAAGAATTAATTTGCCACTCTAAAAATTAGAGATCTTATAGGAAAAAATCTCAGCGTTCTTTTAAAACTATTTTAAAGAAAAAAAATGTCAAAATTTGAAAAAAGTCAAATTTATTTTTGATTTTCAAAAATTAGGGTCAAATTTTGACTTTTTTCAAAAAAAGTTATAACCACAAATGTTTGAAACTAAGGCTTTGCTTAAAAAACCCAAAATTTTACCCCCTCCACTTTGATGAATAATGATCAAAATTAATTAATTTTAGGTGTGACGAGTACTATCTAATAAGACTATGAATGGGCCAATCGGACAACTTTCATTTTTGAGGTGGGTACTTTTCGGAAAAAATGTTAAGGAGAGGAAAATTTTCATGTTTCAAGTAATTGATTTGGAGCTTTAAATCATCTTTACATTTTTCCAGATGGTTTTCCCGCTTTTAAAACATTTTTTATCATGGGGGTAGATGTGTACGAGTTAGGGGTAGTTTCTGGGGAAACGTAATATACATAGTCAGAGAGCAAAAAAAAGAAAAAAGACTCCCCTAGTCTTTCGTCTTATCATGATAATTTTAGGGAGTTTCCATAGGTGGTTAAGAGAGCAAAAAAGTTTTTTCTGTTGTGGTAGTGATAGAGGGTATAAGGTTAGATGGGAAGAAGCTGAAGGCAGAAGTGGAAAAAGTGCTTAAAGGGATTAATGCTAAGGCAGAAACAGAGGAAGTGAGAAGTGTAGGAAGGGAAGAGCGAGGAGTGGAGAGAATGGTCCTGGCGAAACTAAAGAAATGGGAACATAAGACGGAAGTAATGAAAAGAAAGAGGAAGTTAGATGGAAGCTCGAAGAGAATAGAGGATTATTTGCCATGAGTGGAAAGGGAGATAAGTATAAGTTAATGAAAATAGCGGTAGAGGAATGAAAAAAGAGAAGAAGTATGGTGCGATTGGGATGAAGAAAGGGAAGAGATAGTAAGAAATTAGGTGCCGGGAAACTATGAGAGGAAGCAACGAGAGATAGGAAAATAAGAAGCAATAAGAAGTAAAAAGAGATGAGAAATGAATGTATGGAAGAATGGATGATATGTCACTGGAATACAGCAGGATTGGAGAGAAAAGATAGGGAGTATATGAGGAATGGAAAAGAGCAAAGACGAAGAATAAAAAGGGCAGAGCAATGGCAGGAATTGTGATAGGAGGAAGGAACGAATGTATAACAGGGGAAGAAAAGAAAGGCATGAAAAATCAAAAACGAGGATTGATAGTAGAAGAGGTAAAGATGGGAGGAGAGAAGTGGAAGATAGTGGGGGTTTATGTTAATGGAGACATGCATGAAAAACCAGAGGAGCTGAAAGAAATTATTGAAGAAAATAAAGAAGAGATTAGTCTTATAACAGGTGAGGATTTCAAAGCGAGAACAGGACAAAGAGGAGGAAGGGAATGGGGAGAAGAGAGAGGTAGAACATCCAAAGATAAGGTACTGAATGGGGAGAGAACGAAGTTGTTAAAGAGCTTGGAGGATTTGGGATGGTTTATCTTAAACGGAAATATAGAGGGAGATGAAGAAGGAAAATATACACGCTCAGAAGGAGAAAGGGAAACAGTAATTAACTATATGATAGTGGATGATTTAAAAAAATCTGAATAAAAAGGTAGCAAAGGTAAAAAGTGTAGGAAAACAGGTTTGGCGAAGGCAAGAAAAAGAAGAGTTTAGCGAAAAGGTCAGAAATATCAAAATTGGAGAGGACAATGTGGAATAGGAGATGGAAAAAATGATAAGAGGAATAAAAAGAGGATTTGAGTGCATAAACAAAAATGATGTTTGTAAAGGGGGGAATAGAAGTGGATGTAATGGAATGGAATAAAGTTGGAGCAAAAAAAAAATAATGGAGAAGAATATAGGAGAAAAAAGAAAGAGTATACAGAGTTGTGTGATAAGAAGAAAGGTAAAGAGGATAAAAGGTTTGAGGAAGAGGCGGAGAAGGCTGGGACGGAAGAACAGTAATAAATAGAGAAAGGTATAAAAGAAAAAGAGTAAACCAAGATATAAAAATGGTAGAATGAAAAACATATTTTTTGGACTTCCTAGGAGGAGTAGAGAGGGAAGAAATAGTCAAAGTGTTAGGAATAATAAAGGATGGAAAGGCACCAGGTATAGATGAGATTCTAAATGAAGTATTGAAATATGGAGGGATGGAACTAGAGGAATGGGCATGTATAATGTGTAAGCGAGTATGCAGAGGAGATAAGTGGCCAGAGTTATGGAAAGAAGGATTTGTGCTACCAATAGTGAAGAAGGCAAAGGACAACATATATATTCTGAACTATCTAGTAAATAAGAGGATTAAAATGGAAAATGGGGCAATGGTAGCAATGCTTATGGACTTAAAGGCGGCGTTTGACTTATTACACGGAAGCGAAATAGAAAAAGTTATGGTGAAAAAAGGGATAAGAGAGGGATTAATAAAGAGAATATCGGCAAATTTTAGAGAGATAAAAAGCAGGGTAAAGGTAGGAGAGAAAGTAGGAGATAGCTTTTAGTTGGTGAGAGGAGTAAGGCAAGGATGTCTTCTGGGCTCACTGTTATTTAATATGTTAATATCAGACTTTCAAAAAGAAATGAGGAGAAAAAATTGGGGAGTCGTTAGGATAGGGAAGGAAAAGATATATACACTGATATACGCAGACGACATAGTGTTGATGGCAGAGGATGAAGAAGGGGTGGCGAGCTTAATTATAGGATTAGAGAAATATTTAGATGGGTAAAGCTGGATTTAAATGTAGAAAAGACAAAAATAATAGGGTTTAGGAAAGGAGGTGAAGACAGAAAGAATGAAGGGAGAGATGGAAGGGAATAAAGTTAAATGAAGTAAAAAGTTTAAATATTTGGGATGTATCCTTCAAACGAAAGGAGATCATATAGCTCACATAATAGAAAGCAAGGTTATACCCTAAGTCTTGATTCCAACTAATATTGTTCGTCCCAAGAAAAGATTAGCAGACAACAATGTTAAGAGGGATAACAAAAGAATGGCTGATGTAGATATAATGGAAATGGATACAAATGACGGAGTCCTCACCGATAGTGATATTGAGACGGAGGGATGCGTGCTAAGAGTGTTGGGGATCCAAAAATTCGATGCTACAACTTTTCACTCAAGAAGAATTAAGTGACTTGGGGAGAGAGTTTGGATTATTAAAAGAGGCTCATGAACTTCTGACCAGTAGGTTGAAACAAAAAAATCTCCTCGACAAATCTGCAAAGGTGGCCATGTACAGGAATAGGGACAAAGAATTCACACCTTCCTTTTTTCACGACAAAGCCATTCATTTAGTGTATTGCAACGATATAGCCGGGCTCATGAACACTATAAAAGATGGTGTCTACAAGGCAGAAGAGTGGCGTCTGTTTGTAGATTCCTCTATCAGAAGTCTTAAGGCGATACTTCTGCATAATACTGATGTTTTAGCCCCTATCCCAATTACAAACTCAAAAATTCTCAAGGAAACGCATGACAATGTAAAGATCGTTTTTGAGAAAATAAACTATTCTGAAAACCAGTAGCGAATATGTGGGGATCTCAAAATCTGGGAATGCAGAGTGGGAACATTAAATTTGCCTGTTTTCTTTTCTTTTTTGATCGTAGGGATCGTAAGAATCACTATTCTAAGAAGGAATGGCCTAAACGAGTATCATTATATCCTGGGTCTGCAAACGTTATCAGAACACCACTTGTAGATGAAACGAAGATATTAATACCTGCACTTCATCTAAAACTTGGCTTGATGATACAGTTCGTGAAAGCTTTGGATAAAGAAGGTCAGTGTTTGAAATACATAGCGAGTAAAATTCCGAAACTAAGTGAGGCCAAGTTAGAAGCTATAGTTTTTGATGCTCCATAGATCCGATTCTTCTTCAATGATGCAAATTTCACAGCCCACATGACAGAGAAAGAGAAAGCTGCATGGATCAGTTTTCGCGAGTTAGCTCAAAATTTTTTGGGAAATAAGAAGAGCCCAAAATATAAAGAATTAGTAAGTATTATGGTGAAAAACTATCACACTTTGTGCTGTAATATGAGTATAAAGTTACATTTCTTAGACTCGCATATTGATTACTTCCCAGGAAAAATCGGCGATTACAGCGAAGAACAGGGAGAAAGGTGTCATCAAGAAATGAAAGGAATGGAGAAGCGTTATCAGGGAACATGGGGTGAGACTATGATGGCAGACTATTGCTGGAATTTGAAAAGAAATACAAATATCACAAAGTGCATTCACTCCGTAGATCTTTTCAAAGTAAACAAGTGCGTTACCATAAAAGGACTAAAGAAAAGTAATAAATTTAGTATCTTCAATTTGTTTCATTTTTTATGACCTTAATTGTTCTTTTACATACAGTCGATTTATCTTCTTGTTATTTTATTTTTACTATTCGTCTGAGGCAAAAGGGAACACACTTTCAAAAAGCACCCCGAAGAGTGAGAGGCAAGTGGACCACACTTTAATAAAGTACCGCGAAAAGTGTGAGGCAAGGGGAACACACGTTAATAAAGCACCCCAAAGGGAACAGAAGGCTACTACGTCCTCGTCGTTGTTCCTGGGTTCGGCAAAACGTAGGTCCTCCCAACGAAAGTCTCGTTCTCACCGGGTTATGGGGTTTCGGAGTTATGAGGTTATTAAAAAATGTGGGTTTAAGGCTCAAGAAGCATGCATAACTCCAACATAATGTGTTAAGGTGTTATGGTTTTAAGGGGTTATGGGGTTATTGGCATTCAGTGGACAATAGATGGAGGATTTATTGTGATTTTGGGCCTATTTTTTGAGGTTTTGGAAAATCCTACGTTCTAGGGTTAAATGAACCCTGAATTTGGATTCAGCGACCCCGAAAGCATCTGATAGACATAGTCAGACTCCAGGGGTAATTTTTCGATTTTTTTTGTGGAGCTGTGTTACTGGTCTTGGAGCGTCAGAGCAGTGGTGGGTGCAAGTCACGGTTTACACTGGTTGAAATGTATGTTTTAGAATTGTAATTTTTGTTTGTGATGTAAGTTCCCTGTTAATTGAAGTATCAGTAGTGTCCATTGAGGTGGATTGTCATTGATACTTGGCTGTCTCATTAGACGAAGATGGTGAGGTCCTCTCATCGCGGATTCGGCATCTCTCCAAATTTAGCGAAAGATCTGAGCATTCCATTTGAACTTGGGTTGGGTTGATATTCAGTGGCTTCTTATCTTTCCGGTTCGGCTTTCGATTAAAAGAAGTACAACAACTAGTCAGGAGTGATATACCTAATCCGGCATAAGATCCGTGTATTAGCAAGCTGAGATCATACAGCTGTTGCTCTAATTGTTCCAGTGCTTTTTCACTTTTCTTGTATAACTGCTCATTATGGTACTCAAACACATGTTCTTTAGACGTCCTTATTGGTAAATTTAGTTGTTGGATTTCTTGTAGTTCTGAAGATAGTAGATATACGTTAAGGTGAATCGGAGGTTCCTAAATTGCTATCAACGATTCCTTAATAGGTTGTAAACCTAGAAACGTTGCTTGTATTGTTTTTAGGTGACACCCAGGTGCAATTTGAATTAAACCCAGTCCATGAAGTTCAAGTTGGTGGGTTGAATTGTCCATGCAGTTTGAATCAGCAGCCAGCTTGTTCGTTAAAGAGTAGATCCATCCATTCAATGATGGCAAGGCCTTCGAATAGTTTTGACTTCCGTAATAGATCCTAATGTCGCAGGATTTCAATGTTGTCATTGTAGGTTCCAGTAGAAGTTGGGATTCGCAATTTTTGTAGCTTTACGTTTTGTAGACGGGGAACAGTCCTGGACAAATAATGTAGTTGTCTCCTTGATAATGCGGGTGTAATCTACACGCGTCATCAAAATGTACGTCCGCTGCATATCCTCTGTTGTGATGTACGAAAATTCAGATTTTATGTATGCTTTTCTAGAGCCATTTCCAGGAAATGATTCGTACATAATATATTCCGCGCGATCTAGTAAAGGAATATCCAGCAGGGCCTTTTGTGTTCCCTTTTTACAAATTATAGTTACTACCGCTACTTCAGCTAATTTTTCCATATCCACATGCTGTCCAGGTACTAGAAATATGATCTTAAGTGCGTGATCCTGTATATCTCGAAATATGGGCTGGATTTTTTCCGTCGTCAAAAGCAAAGAATGAAGTTCTCCCTTCCCCCGGTGTATATAACGTTCATAATTCTGTTTGTAGAACTGATATACTCATCTATCCTAGCTAGGAAGGTATGCAATGTTCTTGTTAATGCAGATATGTCACTGATATCTTAAATTTCTTGTTGAACCTTGTTGATCTCGTGGATGGCTTGAAAAGTTGAATACGAAATTATCCCTGTTGTTTCTCGTGTTCTTTAGCTACCTCGTATATGTTTTCCAATCGTAATCTTATGATGTGTGTTTGCCCGAACCAGCAATTCGACATGTTCCGCGTTGATCGCGTTCCAGTATTTTCTTGAGATTTAATAATCCTCGTTTGACTTCCTGCCAATTAATATCATCAAAGTGGTTACGTTTAATAACTATTGAATACACATTATATTTCCCTGAAGTGATTAAATCATTTTTGCGCCTTCTTCGGTTGTTTTCCCCATAAGTCTTAAGGGTTTACGCAATCTGCTACCATTATTAGTTTAAAAATAGTGCTAGTGGGCTCCAAATCTTCCGAAATGAAATGTGCATCATTATCGTGACGGTAAGTTATTGGCTCGGTCCATTCATGAAGAAAAGGAGGGGACTGTGGTTTTTGACTTCAATTGGATATCGAGCCAATACTATTTTTTGATTTTTTTATTCTCGCAGGGAACAGATAAGAGTGGATAAGACTCTTGCGTCAGCCAAAGGGGAATTGGAATCTTCGGGAAACCATTTTCTGCATTGGCCGCCAAGGTAGCCTTTTGACTTTTATCCGGCACTGGGGTTGACCATGCGAAAGGTTTAGATACTGCCGTTAGTCTTTTAAATTTTTGATCTGAATGTTGTTGGAATGACTCTAAAATTTTTTTCCCTTGGTCTGGTAAAGGTCAGCATTCCCACGCAAGGATCCATGTTCCTCAGATAGAGTAGGAGATCCTGGTCTTCCTCTCCTTTTAAAATCGCAGTAATATTTAATTGAACGGGATCATCTAGTTTTTTTTGGATTTCTTCCTTCATGTTGTGTGTGTTTGCTATCTCCGCTGATGAGATGCAAACGGTCGGCGCGATGTTTTCTTCGTCATGACTATCACTGTCCTCACTACTGGTACAGTTTGGACTGAGATCCACTACGTCTTTGCAATTTATTGCAGGTTCCTCTGAGGGATTCTTATGGAAAGTACCTTCTTCTTGATGAGCCGAAATAATTGATTTACCTTTAAAAATTACATCTGTTGCGAGTTGGTCTGCTGCATCGTTTCCTTCAACTCCTTGATGCCCAGGAACATGATTCCAGATTACTTCCAGAGGAGTTAAGGCTTTTCTTAGTTCTTCAAATTCTGTCCTATTAACAACTGGCTTCCCATCGGCGGTCTTCCATCCATTGGTTTTCCAAGTAGATATCTATTTAGTACAGCTGTCAATGAGGAACTTGAAATCTGTGAATATTGATCATTTACTTACGCCATTTTTAGCAGCTTTCTTGAATGCAGCTGTTGTAGCTTGTATTTCAGCATAGTTATTGATTTGCGAGCCTTGTGCAGGTTTCGAAATATTCTAGGGATGATCATGGTCAAATTACACTCCTATGCATCCTTCGGGCTCTCCTTTCTGATTGTGAATACATACCCCATCTATATATAACTCGGTCAGGCGTCTGCAGTGGGCAGCGAACCCTGGATTCGGTAAATAATGTGGTGAGCTTTTCACTGTAATCTTCTTTAAAGGAATTACAAGAGTTGGCTTCAGACAGGGAAGCACGCTGTATTCTTTTCTATGGGTAAGTGCATTGGAATATTCGCTATCTTTAAATGAAGCATCTTCAGATGACGAATTTTCCTGAGCGTAAGTAGGTATTTTAAGCCCGTATTTCTTACGTGACCGTTGTTCTTTTATAGTTGCTATCGGGCTTCGGTCTAAACCAGACTCCTTGTAATGGGCAGGGGTTTGGTATGTTTTTTCTAAATCGTCAATTGTAGAAATTTCCGATAATATCTTTCTCTGTCACATGCCCTTTGTGGCCTGAGTCACAGGTTGTTCTTGTGAGGCCAGTAAGGTGGTTAAGGGTTTGGAGGCAGTTTTTCTTGCTGAAAGTTTACCTCTGATTTTAAGCAAAGTGGGTCTTGTTCCTAAACCTGAACTGGTTGATGGTTGTGACAGCTGTGAGGCTTGAGATTGAGTTAGTTGTCTATCTTGTTTTGGCCTGCTGCCTCAGCTGGTTTTGATTTGAGTGGTGGTGCACAGTGTATCGTTAAAACTGGATATATTTCTGAACATGGCTTATTGTCAGTAGTGGATTTGACTGTCGATTGTTCGCAAGCATCAGTGCCATTTTGAATCTCGTTAGAGTCGTCTTCTACTAAAGCTATAGGATCCTGAAAAGGGCCTCTACGCTGCGATTTTACTTGCCTTTCTTATACTCAAATTTTAACTGATAGTCTTTAAGTCTGTTTTCCAGTGAATAATTCGGGATCCAGGATTATCTGCATAGGTAATCTAGAGTACCGGCTCATGGTCACAGACCAAAATAAATTCCCTGCCATAAAGATATGGTCGAAAATTATTAACGGCATAGACTATGCCAAGACATTATTTTCCAGTTGGGTCATAATGCTGTTCTATGCTAGTCATTATTTTCGAGTAGTAGGCGATGGGCATATCTATTTTATCCATTTTTTGTGTGAGAACCGCTGCTGTTCCATAGTCAGATGCATCGCTGGTTAATTTAAAAGTTTTAGAAAAGTCTGGATATCTTAAAAAAGGTTCATGACATAATATATTACGTAATTTATCCAAAATTTATTGTCGTCTTGGTTCCCAAATGAATTTTAACTCTTTCTTTAACAGATCTGCTAAAGGTTTTCCTAATTTCGCGTAATTTTCTATAAATCGTCGGTAGTACCCCGACAATCCATCGCGTCCGATGATGTCTCCTAAATAGGCTACCTCAGGATACAGGAAATCACATTTGTCCTCCGAAGACCGTATCCATCAGTCGTTGGAATGTAATTAGCACATTCGTTTATACTCAAAGTGACCCCATGTTATTGAAAGGAATGTTTTGGCTATATCATCAGGATGAGTTACAACCTGATGATAACCGCCTGCAAGGTCGACCACTGACAGTTATTGGGCACTACTCAGCCTATCTAATATGTCTGCAATGTTCGGTAATGGATACGTATCACCAACTACTTTTGCATTTAATGTCACATAGTCGATTACCACACGATACTTTCTTTCTCCCAAATGTGTCCAACTTTTTCGGAACAATAATTACCGGTGAACTACATGGGGAATTTGATGGTGCAACAATTCCTGCTTTAAGTTGTTTGCTAATCTGTATTGACAATTGCCCTTGTGCTTTAGGCAGATGACGTTATTGTGTCTTTGAGATAACGGCATCGTAAGTTGTCGGAGTTCTATGTTCAATTTTGTGAGTTACTGTAAGCATTTCCCCGTTAAGATGGAATATCTCAGAGAAATCCTTAGCCCGATTCTTCGGAGTTTGCTCCTGGATATTTGCAGTGTTCAAAGAGGACCATTTTCTGTGGTTTAATATCGATATCCATATCACTTGCGGTGGTGTTGTAGGCAGATGTGTAACATGTACCATCATTGTTCTTCACTACCCCTTCTCCGATGAATATTTCTGTAGGTGCTTTTACGCGGGGAGATATCTTTGTTTTCGACGAAGGTAGGCACATCCAATCATTCCATCAGCAGAGATGGAGAAATTATTAGGTAAAATATGAAACTCTACGTTTTCGTCAAGTAATTTATTAAATATTGTCCCAAAAGTGGCAACTAAATTTTCAGTTATGCCTGAGATATGAATCAAGTCGTCACTCACTGGCAGATGACTTATATCCGAACATGGAAGAACCAATAATAATGCCCGACCGTCACAAAACTCGGACGAAGTTAATTGTGTGAAGGTGAAGTCTTCCTTTTAGTCCTTTTCTGAGAACTCGTTTTGTCTCTCTAAAAATTTCACAGTCTTGGGACGCTCTTTCAATATTGGGCTCGTCGAGGTGTCCTGAAAAGGAGCCTGCTGGTAGTTTACAGATGTCGACTTAGGTGACATTGGACTCGGCCCATGTTGTTTAGATTGAGGTCAAGAAGCATTAGATACTGAGTTATTTATTGCTGTTGGATGCTGTATAGGGAAGAGATACCCGAAATTAATAGGATACATCGAAGGATACTGGAACTGAGGTGGATAAGGAGGGGGATACAGAGGAGGTTGATTTGGAAAAGGTGGGTAGGGTGATGGTAGATATTGCACGTTAGGTGACTACGTCTCTGCTGTTACTATCTGTAGCTTTTTGGGCTTACCAAGATCTTCCATTTGAAGGGAATAGTGGTTTAGTGATCTGCCCCTTTCATGTGTTCGGTCCTGTCGCCCCACGTGATAGGCGGAGGCCACCCAAGCCTTCTCGGCGTATTTTCATCGTTCCTCCACATGGAGAGCGTGTTCATATACTTCGTTAATATCCTTAGGGTTTCTCGTAGCTACAAACAAGAAAATCTCGTCCGGCAATCTGCGAATAAAAGCGTCTAAAGCACAGTCTGTGACCGGCTTCGTTGTGGGAGATGTACTGTCATTTGACCCAGTATATTTTTCTTCCAATGAATGCTTTGCTCCACTAAGAAGCCCCAATGTTCTATCATTGTAGTCACTGACACTTTCAGTCTGCTTCATACGCAACCTGATAATAGCATCAAAATGCCATTGGTATTTTTTAGTGGGAGAAAAATGCTTCTTTAAGTGTGTAACTAAACCCTGTAGAGTCCTTAATTCTTTATCGCGGACACTTTTACGCTTAGTCCCCTTCAATTTATATACGAAAAAGATTTTTCCAAAACTGGGTTCCGTTCATTGCGTAACGTAAACTGTCCCGTTTGCAACATCTTGCAAAAATTCATTTAGTACGGGCGGTTTACTGTCGATTGTATAAATATTAAACGTACATTGTTGTAATGTCATGCCATCAAGGGCTGCCCCCATTGTAGTGCTTACGTCCATTATGGGTATTGTTTCATTTGGAGGGCCCCGAATATTATGATGTACTCCAAAGATCGATTGTTGCGATGTCGATCTTTCCTGATCTTTATCCTGCGATTTTGTTTTTTGAATTTTCATGTAGCATATCGCTTATCGTGATCGTACCTATTAACTAATTTTTTAAGGAATTCATAAGAGGGTGAAATCACCGCCCCGCAGTACGGGTTGCCGTAAGGCTTTAATTTTCTGAATTTCAGTGGAGCCTTTATGTCATTAAAGATGCTCAACATTTTGGAAGAAGGTGTGGGTAAACAAACATTAAAAGGGGAATTGCCGTTCTGCTAACAACAGACTAAGGATCTCCTCGAAGATTTCGTCCTCGATCTCTGAGGACGGTCTGCCCTCCATCATAACATCGTCATCGGACTCGATGGTGATTACCTCGACATCGGATTCAATGGTGACTACCTCGACATCGAATTTAGCAACAATCGATTCTGTTTCTATGTACGTGCTAGCTGAAGGAGCCGTTTGGTCGACGGTCCGCGTAGCATCGTCCAGTGGTTCTTACAACATGCTTGCGAATTTTTCTCTCTTTTAAGGTGTTTATGAATTTATTTGGCACCACTAAAATTACTTCCCTTGCATAGCATAGGTGATTCGAATACGTTCAGGTAATCGTCTTTCCGCGATGGTTACCTGGACCTTACAAAAGGTTTCGAACTGCCTGAGGCGTGTCTGGCCTTCTTGAAATTCAAATTAGAAATTCGCAAAATAGAAAAACATTATTATTAATAATTGATATCTTTGACCGCAATATTTAATTCGAACCCGTTCAGGTATCGCCCTTCCTCGTTAGTTGCCTGTAATTTAGAATCATTTAAAATTAAATATCAATTAAAAATTCTGAAAAAAGTTCAATTAAAGCATTTCTTTCGATCGTAATTTTTAATCTGAATCCGTTCAAGTAATCGCATTTCCGCGTTAGTTACTTGAACCTTGAAGGAGGTTTCGGCAGCTGGAAGGGTGCCTAGTCTCCTTGCAATTCAAACTAAAAACAGCAATAAAAGGAAATATTTTTCTTAACAACTAGTATTTTGACAAAAATATTTAACTGAGACTCGCTCAAGTAATAGTCTTTTCGCATTTGTTACATGGATCTTAGAAAAAGTTTCGGCTGACGGAAGCGCGTCTAGTCTTTTTGAAGTCGAATTAAATTTTTCGGTAGAAAAATACCAGTAAAAAGTAAATTAAAAAGTTTAAATTTCAAATTTTATGAACAATTTTGCAAATTTTACATTCCTATTTTCTAAAATGGAGTGTAAAATTCCGTTTTCAAAGAAAATTCGCAAATCCACAGAAATTTTTCATATTTATTTACACATAAAAGTGAAATCTCACAAGAAAATTTAATGTTGAATGAGTTTTAAACCTGAGAAATTCGCACACGCTGAGTATCAGACAAAACATTTTATTTTAAATGGGCAAAGGTAGGATCAAAAATTTTCAAAATGAAATTTGCAATCCCACAGAAAGTGCTCACAGTTATTTACACAAAAACAGTAAAATCCCACAAGAAAATTTTGTGTCAAATAAATTTTACATACGTGAAATTCGCACAGGCTAATGGTCAGATAGAAAATTTTATTTTAAACGAGCAAAGGTAAGATCAAAAATTTGAAAAATCACCGCTGCCACAAACTGCCTGTTGCGAACCAATACGCTTCTTAAAAAGAAGTTTTCAGAAAAGCTGAAAAACCCGGGTAGTGTGGAAAGTTTAGACTTTTCTATCGAATCGTCAGAGGTATTCAAACAATCACCTGGGATCGCTCCCAATGTATATTTTTATTTTTGTGTGGGATTCGCTTCTAATCTCTGCTTCCTTGGGAAGTACCTTTACAATCGCCCTAAATTTCTAAAAGGTGTAAGGGTCGACCAATAAAATTATAAAATTATTGGACTTTGGCAAAATATCTATCGGAATTTATTAATTAATAATTTTGAATGAAGACTTTTTGTTTATACCTATATTGTCCTTTGATGTCTAGTCATCAGTAATAAATATAGAGCAGTTATTAAATTAGCTTTAAGGTCATTAACGATGCCCTTTCAGGTTGCCCTCATGAATCAACGATTTAACTTTCTAAGTGCAAAGAGTGATCATTTTTTTGACACCACAAATTTTAAGGTTTTATGAGTTTAGCTTTACAAACAATGAATTTTTGCCAAAAATTCGATGACACTTTTTTGAAATTCGAACTCTGACAACATTGATGTTCCATATGGGCCCCCGCAGGGGCCCAGCTCGGTTGCCCTCACGGATCAACGATTAAAATTTCTAAGCTTCGAAGGGTGAATATTTTATATCCTAAAAAATGGAGATAAAAAATACGTTTAAAAATATGGTTGATGCGTTCTAAAATTTATGAAAACTATAAATACAATTGTCTCAAAAATAACTTTTTTCTGCTTTTTTTAAGAAAAAAATTGTAAGTTCCATCTTTATGAAAAAGTGTAAATGTTCAGAAAACATTACATTACATTTCAAACCTAAACATTGCAATATAGTCGTTAAAAATTTAAATATTCATAAGAAATTACAAGTCCTATCATTATAAATAGTTATAAAGTAATCTACAACGGAGAAAAATGAAATATTACGCGAAAAAATTGTAATTCATTTAAATTATTCATTTTAAAATTATTTTTTTGATATTCCTGTTAACAGTTTGTGTATTTTACATTTACATAACGTCGTATAATAATGAATAATTAGAAAAAGTAGCTTACGAGGTTGGCTTTTTCATAGAGTTTCAACTTGCCGGTTAATGGCAGTGGTCAGCACTTCTGACTGTTAGGCGATAGATTTAGGTTTGTTTTCCTATATGATATTAGTATGCCCACCAATTTCTAGACTTTTACTACCATCCCTTCTCGAACTACAGGGGGTGAAATTTGCATCCCTCGGGCGAAACGGGAATTTTCAAATGGTCATAACTTCCTTTCTAAAAATTCGAATGGAATTTTCTATGAATGGTTTCTGAATGGTTTTCTATGTTCTTCGCACGTGCGGACAGGTTGGCCAGTTTCTGTACCAATGAAAAGTATGTTTGCATGCATAGAATTTGAACGATACAATGTCGGTCGGTGCATTGGCTGGACTGGCCGACCTGTCCGAGCGCGCGAGGAAGGGTTTCGCCGTTTCGCCAGGCTGGGTTGACTCGCATGGAAGTCGATGACCACTTATTGTAACAAGCCGATGGTCCTTTTCCGCGCGAAAGTTCAAATATTTTAGAGTCCGTTTCCACAATTAAGGGTTTGAAAACCCAACTCCAGCGATGAAATCTTCTTTTAAAAATCTTCTCAATTTTAAAATAAATGATTAAACAAAAGGGTATTTTTAAAATAATAAGATTGATAAATTCGTAATCAATTTACAAACAAAGATTCATTGGTCTGTTCTTTTGAAATCTACCTCTACAGAAAAATCTTATTCAACTTCCGAGTTAACGAACAAGTCGCGGCCACGGACCAGATTAATCTGTTTTTTATTTCGTCGTTGGGAGCTTCGATACCGTCGCAGCGGTCCTCAGGCTCCCCTCTCTTTTGTGCTTTTTCTTCTAGTTAGCCTGTTATACTTGCTCTACAAATCCCTACTCTCCAAGTGACTAATTCGTCGTCGATTTTATAATAGCTTCTTCTTATGGGAAGAAAACACGTGACTTTATACTTTGCCGACTTTTGAGATATGGTTCAGGCGCACACATTGTTTATGTTATAATTCGGAGAACCGATTTCTCGGAGGTCTTATTAACCGTCTCAACAAAATTCAAAACAACTCTTCACTCA
>JAAAKG020120103.1:0-15100 GCA_010014905.2 Druon quercuslanigerum
TGTCAATTCTTTCGAAAGTTATCGTGCTAACAAACTAAAAATCTACAGACACACAGGCAGATCTACAGACAGGCAGACAGACAGACCGACCGACAGACACATTCGTAAAAACCTGTTTTTTGGGTTCAGGGGGTCTCAAAACGTGAACATTTGACAAAAACCGGCGGGGTCCAATTTTGCACAAATCTAATACCTTCTCTGATGAGAATGTAAAAAAACTATGCATCTGTAACTACAGTATTTAGTGAATTTTATCCTATTTACAATTAATTTATACATTATTTTATTACAATTATATTTTATAATTTAATTATTTCTAATTTATATGATGTTTTTGAATACCATGTTGAATATTTTATACTCTATATCTGAATTTAAATGAATTTCTACTAATTGCATAGTGCAATGCGTATTATCAATTGATGAATGGTTTTTATTCTATATTAATTATAAGTGAAACAATCTGCTAATTCGTAGAAAAAGCATTCAAATTAGATTCATAAATAGTTTCTTTCTTATTAATTACAATTCTAACAATTTTTATACAAATCAGTAATTTTGTAACTAAAGAATATTATTGGAATGCTTACTTCACGCCAGTTCAGATTCAGAGAATCAAAAAGTTTATTTTAACTAATTTTTTAAAATAATTTGAAAATATATAATTGATTGTCATAAATAGTCCTTTTTACCATCTCAGTTTTTCGAATCGACCCTCGGAGATAATCGAATTTTCCTTCCTTAAATATCTGTATACATCGACAATTTAGAATAATCAATTCGACCCTATAAATTGATCGATTCGCTCATCCGAAATGGCCACATCGAATGTCTGAGATAATCGAATCGACCATCTGATACGTTCGACACAGATGTCTTAGAAAATCAGATCGACCATCCGAGATGTCTAAATCGACCCTTCACAATGTTCGGGTCAGCCAGCTTACGACGGTCAGAGATGATCGAGTCGACTTTCTGAGATTGTCGATTTGGACCTGTTATTATAAACCTTCTAGAGATAGTTGCTTTAGCCATATTCAAGAGCTATCCTATATTTGACCCTCGAAAATGGTTTGTCTGCATATTTATATGGCCAAACAGACCTTACATTTTTCTCCGTGCGCAAGTTTCAGTGAGCCCAGGGCGCACGACTGCTGATTCTCGCGCTTCATTCGCGTGATTGACTACCCGTCAGTCGAGTGAAAAGCAAAGCAATATAGCCGTTCGCGCAAAATTCAGGTACGGTTCGCGCCACGCTCGTGTCCACACTAACCTAAAACAGTTAATTTTTATGTATGTTTTGTTTATGTTATATTTCTGTTTCATTCGTGTTGTATTCGCGTGATCTGTGATATGTCATGAACCTTTGGAACTTCTTCTAAAAGCTGCATTTTTCACAACAACGCTGAAATGTTTAGGTTAAAGGACGATTAGATCGCCCTAACCGACCAACCTTGAGCAGTTGAATTTAACGGTGGTTAACGCAAGTTAAACGGTCCTAACAGTGCCCTATTGCTTCATATCTTAATTTTTCACTAAAACGATCTCTCAAAGAGTCTAGTTCAAACAAGTGTCCCGCGAAACTTCGATTATTGAGGAGTTGGGGGGGGGGGGATTAGTTTCAACCGAGAGTCATAGCTGGTTAGTCTTTTATGCTGAGAAGATCACCAACCTTCAGCAGCGTTTTGTTGACAATATTTGAAGTACGCTGAATAAAAAAATTGAATTTTTCATTTCCCATTATTTTTTAAGCTGTTAAAATTTGAATTTTCGATTTTCAAGACAATTCAAAAAGTTGTTGTGATAACATTGTAGGGCATTCAAAAAGCAACATTTTTCTTCTCTTGAATTTTATTCATAGCGTGCGTTATTTGGCTTAAAATGTTCATTTTAGTGGGTTTTTTGAAATTTTATAAATGCTATAACTCTGGTAAATTTTGGATTTATCGAAAATAGTTATCAGTATAAATTGTTCGACTTTTTGAATGCTATGAATATCCGTACAGAGAATTTTTGAATCTTGAAAAAAGTGGACTCAAAATATTCAGAATGCGCTCACTTTTTAAATTATTATCCAAAATGGCTAGCTAACGAACTTGACCCTCATTTACAGATACTAAAAGATGGTACTACACAACAATCCAATCTGAAAATTCTTTCGGAAGTTATCGTGCTAACAAACTTAAAAAACCATTTAAGAGTGAACAGACAGACCTTCAGACAGACACATTCGTAAAAACCTGTTTTTTGGATTCAGGGGGCCTTAAAACGTAGACATTCGACAAAAACTAAGAGGGGGGGGGGGTCAAATTTTACACAAATCTAATACCTTCTCTGATGAGAATGTAAAAATAAATCAACAAGAATATTATACTCGAAGAAGATCTACAACTTTATTATTAATCACTTTTCTATAGGACACGTAGTTTTTGCTTCATTCATAAAGAATAGGAATAAAAATAAAAAATTAACTTTTTGGGTAAACGACACAAACTGTGGAAAAACTGAATAGACAAAAATGAATCTTCTAAAAAAGAGTCAAATATTTTTTTGAAAGAACGCGTAGTTTTTATTTTAATCTAAAAAAATAATTGACACAAGGTACAAAAACAAATTAATAGAAAAAGTTGTTTAACCAAACAGTATCTACAAATTTGTTAATTGAATTATTTATTACTAATTTTACTTATTAATTTAATTTAATTTTTTAACAAAAAATTAAATTCTTGGAAACATAACACAAGAGACGAAAAAAAATGAGAAGACAAAAGTTTTCAACCAAAAAGGATCTACAAATTTGTTATAAAATCTTGTTATACAAATATAGTATAAAAAAAATTAAGCTCTTTAAAAAAAGGACGCATGCTACAATAACGTTTTATTTAACGAAATTTTTAGTCTACATTATATCTAATAATTTGCTAAGAATAACTTTGCGCTGGGATACGTATTTTTAGTTTAAATCTAAGAAACTTTCATTGAAAATAAACCAATTGCATTTATGAAGAAGCGACACAAGTTGCTATAAAATGTTTACTAACAATTTATTTTTTAATAGAATGAGCACCTTGTTTAATCATAAGACTAAGACCATGGAAATAATGTTGTTTCAATACCAATGCATATTATGAATTATAAAAATATAAATTTATTAAAATGATATACATTTTTCTGGGCAGATAATAATAAAACTTAATGCAAAATAAGAAACGAATATTAAATTGATAATTGAAAATAAAATGTATACTTTATTTTGCAATATCCATATAACGAGCCCCAGACCGTGGTACAGAAATAAATAGAATTTACATTTCATATAATAGAGTTGAACATAATGCAGAAAAGTTCGCACCTTCGACAAAATCGATTCCGAAGCACAGATGCTTGAAGCACAGATTCGCTTTAACAAAAGCGAATTAGAAATCGCACAAATGTGGGGGAAATGTAAAGACGGAATTTGTCCGCGCAGTGGGAACATTTTTTTAAATGCCATATGTTTTCAATTTTAATTAGGTGCTTCCATCTATTTTCATAAAAAAATATTTTATGTATAAATGTATACAAAAATATGAATAAAAAGTTTGCATGTTTTGTGTTATTTTTTAGGCATTTAATAAATAAAACGATAGAAAAAGTTTGACTTGAAGTAATGAGGGAGTGTTTGTATTTGTGACGTTATTTTGTGTGTTCAAGCTTTGTATGCTGATCTGCCACGAAGAAGACGGAAAAAGTGTTCAAATCAGCGTTATGAAGTTTATAAACTGCCCATTAATTAGAATATTAACTATACAATATTACTCAATCTTTTGTGTTGCAGAAATGATCAATCTCTATAAATTAAAATCTTCTTCTTTCGTTCAGGTTGCGATTGAATAAATATGAAGTGTTCCATACAGGGTAAAAGTATTTGTATAAATTAGATGCTTCAAGTGAATAAACATATGTCTTACACAATTTACTTAGGTATTATTTTCAGTTAAGCGCAATTTTATTTTAACTCTAGAGTGAAGTGATCTCTGATAAACACGCAAGAATATCCTCTTGAGAATTCTTGAACAAAATGAAGCCATGAAAGCTAGTGAAGTGGAATATTCGAGGTGAATTCTTCGACTGTTTCTCATTAATCATTCTGGTCTTTTAGCTTCGTTGCTTGCGTGCAAAAAGGGCTTTTACGAGAGCTGACCGCCTTTTTGCGATTAGAGGGGGGACCCTTTAAAAGATCATCCTGGTCCTCAAAACGTGTAACATAAAGAGATGAAATAAGGAGGACAAGAATGAAGGCTAAAGTTTTAAGAGTGAATGGGCTTTAAACTTAACTCTGCGAAGTTGGGAACCAAAATTCTATTGAGAGAACGGGGGTTTTTGCAAAGAAAATTGAATTGTAATTTGTAAATTAGCCAAGCTTGTGAGATACTGAATTTGAATGTGAGTGAGTTTTAAAATATTCGACTCTAATGGGTCTATCAATGTTAGAAGTTTCAATCATGTACAAGAAAACTAGTAAAGGTTTTAAATAAGCTAGCTTTATCAGTCAGAAAAATATTTTAAACTCGATAACTATTGTGTACGTTGAAAATAACAATATATTAGCAATGATTGTTATGGATTTGTTTTCTGCACCGACCCTACACATCATTTGACTCGGTGCTCTTCGGACCTAATTAAACGTACATGCAGGCAGAAGTGGGTTAAGACAAGTAATCTCTGGTTTAAAAAAAGCACTTGGATGGCATACGGAGGCAAGAGAAACTTTTTAGTGTAAAATTTGGAGGGTAGGGCAAGTTGAGTGGAAGTGATGGCTAGAACCATCAGTAGGAGTGTCGTCAGGGGAGGCCCAAAGGGACCTTTGCGGAGTTTTCCATAATCCGAAGACATAGTGATGGGCTAGTTTAAAAACGGGCAATGTTGCAGACAGATGCTAAAAGCTTGGAATATGGAAGAAGGTATTTGTAAGCAAAGTTAGGGTACAGCACGTTCCTAGCATAAACGTATAATGTAAATAAATTGCAAGTAAACGTGCAGAAGGTCGAAGAGGAAGATTCAAAATATGCCAAATATAAAATAAACCTAAAATTGCGAAGTAAACTACAGTTGTAGAATCCTCACGTTCTGGGCGTAACAGGATTGTTATTGACAACCAGTAGGGTTATTATCAGTTGCTTGGGTGTTTGTTAATGACCTTTGCTAGGGGTTTATTATTCACAATTTGTTTACAAGATTTGTTATTGGACATTGCCAGTAGAATAATTAATTATCCATGACAGATTTTTGAGATTCTTTTTAAATGTATTTTTTTGTATTAGAAGTTTAGGGGGGTTGCTTTTCACTGCTGCTAAATTTTCATAATGATCTTCGATGTAAGGGTTGTTATTAACCGTTATGATTGGTCTTCTTATCTCCCGTTGATATAAGTTGCTTGTTTATGTTTGCAAGGTTTGTTTTTTTCGTTGCAAAAGAGCGTATCAAGCGTTATGCAATTTTTCTAAGTGTTTTTATTTATCATTGCTGGGGGTTGTAATAACCCGTTGCTAGGGGGTTTTGTACTATTTTTAAATTTGCTACTGTCCTTTACTAGAAGTTTTTATTGTTATCATGAAATTTTCTTTATCATTGGTTGTCAGTGACCACTGCTAAAGTTTATTTTCCATTGATAGGGGGTTTTAGGGACTATTGCTAAGGTTGATACTCTCCGTCAAGAGGTGTTAATTAAATCGGTTAGTAAAAAAGAATAACCACTGTAAATGCACAGGGGCTGCATTCGAATATTGTTGAGTTTTTTTTTATTAGCTGGAGTTGTTATTGATCGTTCTCATGGAGTTTTATATTGACAGTTTATGCGTATCCTTTCTATCTTTTTTTAGGGGGTTATTTTTGATAGTTCTTACGAGTTGTTGAGATATAGAAAGAGGGAGAAAGGGTGGTTTTTTGAAACCCAGACTATTAAGTGTTGACCTGAAAATATTGAAAAATGTGTTTTCCGTGGACATTTAAACTAATACTTATAGAAAGAAGTGATTTTCTGCTAAATAACTTCTTTGTGTGACTGATTATAAAATAGCATTAGCTGCATTGTGTATTAAGCAATAAATTGTGTACTTCCCATTTAAAGTGTTGACATGCGGCGATTCGGTAAAAATAGTAATGTGTTTTTAGATACCTGCTATCTTTGAATGGTTTAAGCAGGCGAGAGGTAAAGTACCTGGTCCGAGTATTTAAAAGACAGCTTTCCTTTTAAAGGACTATGTTCAGTTACGTTAGGCCAGGTACATCGTCAGCCCTAAAAACCAACACTATCTCCGATTTTGAAAGTATTTTCAAATAGCTCCTGAAATACTTAGGCTGGATGGTTAAAATTTAGCTTTCATGTTAAACAGCTGTAGTATACTCAAGCAAAAATATTACATTAAACTTTTTTTATTTCAGTGATTAATAAATAAGAAAAATTGTTAAATTTGGGTTTTCAGATCCCTATGATGGAAGCTTTGCGATTATTCCGGGTTTCCTCCGGGCTAGATCAAGATAAAGTTTTTAATACGAAGAATTCCGACGAAGAAAAAAATTTGCTATATTGCATTTTTGTTCTTTTATTTCAACAGTTAAGAACTAAAGAAAATGAAAAAATTTGGCTTTCTAGATGACTCTGTTGAAAGATTTTATTTAGGTCTGAATTTCCTGGGCAATGTCTTAAATTGTAGGTCTTAGCATTATATTTGCAATAAAAAATACAAGTTGTTACTCTATGTTCTTCTTTATTTCGTATTACTCATTAAAAAATTATAATATGTGGAAATTTGGTTTTGTAGACATCTATGCTGGAAGATTTTCTTTTAGTACGATTTTCCTCAGGATTGGCCTATTTTGAACCTCTTGTGACATAAAATTGCGATTATGACTATTAATCACTAAATGAATAAGGAAAAGAAAACTTTAAAATAATCATAAGAATCACTTTGGAATCCTGTAGCCTATAAACCCATCGTCGAGGGCACTTGCCCACCTCTTTGGCTTGATTTTTTAATTTTTCTAACAGTTTAACAGATAATTTTGTTACTGTTATTTTCTAGGAGTTGTTAGTAGTGACGGCAAAATGTAAAAAGACACCTGCAAGAGGCACGGGAAGTTTTTGACATTTTCTAAGGATTTTTTTATTGTCCGTCTGGTACTGTTCGTTCGTAAGAATTTTTGTTAATCTCTTGACATAAAGAAGGTTAGTGTATTTAAGTTTACGCGGGTGTTTTAATTAACAATTAAGAGTATTTACTTTTTAGGATATGCTGATCATGATTCCATGGTTAGTTTGACAATTTTGTATGTCTGCAAAATATTATGCATGCTCAAAAACCGCGTTTCTTTCAATTTTTTTTTAAATTTTGCAATAAAGTACTTAACTGTAATAAGCCCTTTCCATGAATTGTAATAATTTTATGCCCCACAAGGTAGATGAAAAAGTATGCAGTGGCATACAGATATCCTACGAAAAATAGTATGTGGTTACAACCTTGAAAATCAGCCTTCATTTCAGAGAAACTATCCTTATTGGAGAAAATACGTTTACTCACTGTATTATATCCTCACACTCAGTTTTCATTCAAGAAAATATTCACTGAAATACAAAGAGGGGTTTTTCAACGTTTTCAATGCATTCTACTTCTGACCAGAAAAAATCACCCTGGTTCCTTCAATATACCCTATTTCCAAATGCTAATTATTTCATACCCTGCGTGATGGATGAAAAAATGTTTTGAGACATGCAGACATTATATAAAATATACATGTCAATAAAACCCTTCAAAATCTTCCTTGAATTAAGAAAAACTACCCCTAGTTGAGTAACCTCGTTTACTCATTGTTTTATATGCGAACACTCAGTTTTCACTCAAGAAGATATGCATTGGAATGCAAATAGGAATTTTCTAAAAATAACGTCCATTACCGTGGTATTAAATAAAGAATAGTGAATTGAGCTGCGAGTGCGTGAAAAAAATTTGTGCATTAAAAAATAACAGGAGACATCTATGAATCATTTAACGCACTGTAATGATGGTTTAGTGGGTAATTGATTACTTTGTGCTCGTTTAACAGACTTTCGAAGAAGCATTTCTTACGCACGTATAAAAAAACAGAATTTTTTGTTTGTTATAAATAATTTAATGAACAAATGTGGTTTCTTGGGAATTAGATAATTCTGTTTCTTTAGTTTTTTCCAAAAATTCAACCAAAATTACCTTGCTTTTCGCTCAGTACTGTCGCAAACTTACATTGCACATCCATTGTTTATTATTCAGACAGTCTTAGCTAAGAAATTCATAACTTCCTGAATAACATAACAATGGTAGTCCAATGAAGTTTGTGACAGTACTGAGCCAAAGAACAATTGTTGTCTAATATCAAGTTTTCACTTAAGAGAACCATTGACAAGATATCTGCAGACACACTAAATTTTTTATAAAAAAAGTAAAATTTTGATTACATACATTGTCTTGATAAGTTCTCGAACCACATTCAGAAAATCCCCCACAGGAGTTTGAACTGCAATTTTGAATTTTCGGCAGTCTGGGCATGTTTCTTGAAATTGGGTCGGCAGTAAATGGGTTATTTTACCGTTAAAGCTCTCAGTAGAGGTTTTTTCTGTCTAGTGACAAACTTTTTTAATTATCTAATACCAAACGTTTTTACTAACTATTGATAACGTGTTGTTACTGCTCTTTGCCAGGGGTTTTAGTTGTACATTACTTAGGGCTATTTACTATTTTTAGGAATTTTTGTTACTAGTTGCTTTATGAGTTGTTATTTTCCGTTTCTAGGGAATGTCCATTAGTAAATAACCGTTGCTCTTATTATATTACAATTGACTATCAATTTTTTAAGATTTGTTTGGAATTAAATCTCTTCCTTTGAAGGATAAGTTGATGATTGTTTCCTCTATCTGTAATTGTAATAAAAAATTACATTAAAATACGATCGACGGATTACTTTTCCTATCGCAATTTCAACCTTGACGTAAAAAAGTTGTCTTTTGCGTTAGCAATCAATTACTAGGCTTGTAAGGCTAATTAGATAGCATGTTTTATCACATTAAGTTCAGGCCGAGTTGCGATGGTTCTTAAAGCGGATGGTTTTGAATAAAGAATATGTAGAAGGCGCAGCTTCGTCGCGGATTGTGAATGGAGTTAACTGTGCTTCTTGCGAAAACGATGTAGGTACAATTAGAGCTGCAATTAAACTAGAGCTTTAATTGCTCGACAATCCAAGTCTTGCTATGAATTTCTAATGCGAATTACGAACGGAAATCTCTTTATTAATTTCGGAAGGGTCGAAGAGAATCCTGCTAATATTAAGGCGTAGAGAGAATATTGTGCATATTTTAACCAGGCTACATCGACGGTAATTATTTGATTTATGACATAATATTTAGTAGTTGCGTTAAAGAAGATAAAATTTGAAATATGTGTTCAAGAATCAGTAAAAAACATGAACTCCAAAGAGTCAATTTTTGAAACCATGATGCACAAAAATAGTTCAAATAAGAGAAGTACGTTTTAAAAAAAAACTGTTTAATTGGCTCATTAGACACAGTTATAAAGCAATGAAAAAAGAGGGCGAAAAAGAAAAGAGAATATTTCTATATAATATTTTTGACTTATAATTAATATTGATTATAACTGTAGATAAGAAATTAAAATTAATTATTATGATAGTACATATTTCAATTTTCGATATATACCTTCATCTATAATATATTTTCAAATATTTTATACATACTTTTAATTTTTTTTCAACAACAGTACTTAGATATTTCAAGATAATACTTCTTTTCATAAAAAAATAGTCACAATCGGAACTGTTTTATTATATTTAAACAAATCGCTTATTAAATTATTTGAATTGTATTTTTTACGTCATAACTATTAACACCCTATCCTGCGAAATCTTTACAAAAAGAGATTAATTTTCAACGCTGATTTTGCATGATAAAGTCGAATTTTTTAGAAAGCAGTAGAATATTACACCGGAAAAGATAGATTTAAAAAAAAAAAAAAGATTTTTCAGTTAAGTAGTTGAATTTTTAACAAAACAGTTGCATTTTAAATTAAACAGTAGAAATATCAAGTCGTAAGACGAACCTTAAATGAAAATTGAATTTTTAATCCAAAAGGACTGATTGAATTTTTGAACAAAGTAATTTATTTGTTATTAATTAGGTGTTTTGAGTCGCATCGACTACTGTGGTCATTAGCGACTACGTTATTTACACAATATCTTCTATTAGCTATACATGTACATTAAATGCCAGATTGTTTTCATTAATGTAGATGAACTTTAAGCACTTTTTAGGAGGCACTGACAAATTTACACTCTAGATTGAATTTCAGATTCCAATATTATCAAGGAAGTTGAGCACATTGTTAAAGGTGACTGGATCAGTGAACATTCGCTTGTGGTCGATTCCAATTTTATGTTGATACCGCTTAATTTTATAATTTGAGTATTCCGTCCATATATGTTTAACGGTGAGGTGTACTTTGCAGGTATCACATTTTTCTGGATCAGTTTTTGTAATTAGGTACGCATGTGTGAGCTTTGTATGGCCAATTCTTAGTCGAGTACGTGTCACTTGACCCTTTAGGTCTTCTAAAAGTATCTGTTTTTTTCAAATATGTCCTTTCTAATCAAGTGCAGTTTGGTGGTTATATTGTTTTTCCATTCTTCATTCCATAAGGTGTCGATAGCATTAGAGATCCATTTTTTAAGATCCTTGTAGTATACAGGCACAGGAACTTCAGGCTCAGAAAGTAGACAGGCAGATTTAGCTAGGGAGTCAGCTTTGTCATTTCCTTCAACACCTATGTGAGATGGGATCCAAATCAGAATAATTTCTTTCCTCGATTTTTTAGGTTGTAGAAGGGCTCTTGTAATTCCTGGGTGATGTGGTCAAAGTTACTTGTACTTTTCAGGGTCGGTATTGTTTTTAGGGAATTCACGGAGATCAGTAATGATGTTTGGTACTGAAAATTCCTAGTAGGGAAAATTATGAAATCTTCTGCAAGCAATCAATGGAATTTCAAAGTTCATTTATTGGAGGTAAGTGTTCATTCGGATGTACAGAGGCTCTGGAGCTCTGGGAAGTTTATTGTAGACGTCCTCGTAGTTTCCAAAAAAAAAGATTATTGTACGCGGGATTTCAGGGCGTTGAAGATATTGCAGTAGCATAGTTCAGACTTAATTGCATTCTTCTGTACTCCAGTGGAGGGTCACCCGCTTCAAAAAGGATGCTTTTTACTGGACTTGAGAAAAGGGCTCCCATAGCTTTCTTTATCCCAGCATTATGAATGGAAGAGATCATGTGTAAAACGTTTAGATTGGCCATAATCTAGTTTGGATCTAACAATGGCTTTGTAGGTATTGACTAGTAGCTTTTGATCAGGTCTCTAGTTTCTTTTAGCTAGGGTTTTAATAATGTTAAGTCTTCTATTGCAATCTGATTTTAAGTATTTGAGGTGGGGGATCCAGGTAAGCTTGTTGTCAAAAAAAAGCCCTAGAATTCCTATTGTATCATTTTAACTAGAATAGAATATGAGATCATCAGCAAAGACATTTTTTTAAATTGGTTGAGGAATACATTTTGTGTCGTCATTAAAGGTATATAAAAAGAGAGTAACACTGAGGACAGATCACTGGGGTACTACATTTTCCAGTTTTATTCTTTTGGATAAGTGACCATTCACTCGGACTTGGATGAATTTTCCAGAAGGAAGTTCTTTATGAAGATTAGCATTGAACCATCAACATCATTATCGAGTAGTATATGTAGTATTCTATTTCTCCAAACCATTTCATAACATTTTTTAATGTCTAGTGAAACTGCCAGAAGGTGTTGGCCATTAACAAATACATCACTTATACTTGTTTCGAGGTTTATTAAATAGTCAAGAGTAGATCGGTGCTGTCTAAAAGCACTATGGTGTATATCAAAAAAACCTTTGTTTTCTAAAAACCATCTAAGTCGTTTGTTGATCATTTTCTTCATAAGGTTACACATATTACAAGTTAAAACTATGGGTCGGTAGCTGCTAGCTTTTAATTGCTCCTTTACTGGTTTATGGATTGAAACGATAAGAGATTCTCTACGTCTTACTGGGAAATTTTTATAACACCATATATAATTATACACATCGAGGAGGTATTGTAATGCTTTTGGGGAGAGGTTTTTAAGAAGAATATTAGGTATTTTGTCACGTCCTGGACTAGTGTTTTTTGATTGCTTGAGTGCTAAAGTGATTTCGTTCAATAGAAGAGACTTATTTATGACTACATTGTTGTTTTCTCAAAGTATTGGGTCAGTGAAATCTTCATTTTCAAGTTCGACGGTGAAGCGTAATTATCGGCTAGTTCGTCAGCAATTTCAGTAGAGTGAGACGAAAACGAACCATTCATTTTTTCTAGGGCTGTGATGCGCATAGTGGTTGAACTTCCTTCGATAGCGTTTATCTTCTTCCAAGCAGAGGAACTTGGAGTATTATATTTTAGTGAAGAAGTGAAGGTGACCCACGAATTTCTAATGCTTAGTTCATTTAACTTCCTTGAGATAACTCATAACTTTTTCAGTTAAATCTTATTTTCAGTGGTTTTGTGCATCTTATAGACGTTGTAAGCATGTTTTTTCCATTAATTAGCTTCATCAACTTCAATGTTTCACCAAGATCCTTGTTTTTTGAAAGATTCACGAGATGTTTCCGGGATAGATCAGCAGCTTCAGTGATAGCGGCCACTTATTCAGTTACAATATTGTCAATATATCTTTATTTTCAGATGGAGGAATTTTTAACTGCTCAATTTTGGTATCAATTGTAGTTTGATATAGCTCCCAGTCAGCTTTTTTAAATTTCCATCTTGGAGTATAATTATATAGAATAGGATTATTGTTTTGAAGTTCCAGTTTAATAGGGAAGTGATCACTATCATAAAGGTCATTCGAAGCTTTCCAATTTAGCTAGTGAGCTATACTTGCACTACAAAAGACAGATCTATCGAACTAAAGAAGGCGTTAGAAATATTGAAATTAGTAGGTTGACCATTCTTTAGAAGAATGATTTCAGGATTATTCAAGAGTTTCTCAATTTTCTTTCCTCTTAAGTCGGCATGATTTTATCCCCAAAGTTGATTTTGACTATTAAAATCACCTATCAAGATATATGGTTCTGGAAGTTGATTTATGAGATTCCTAAGCTCATGAAGACTAAAGTCATATCGATTTGGTATGTAAACATTACATAAACAAAGTTCATTAGGAGTTAGAACTGATACAGCTACAGCTTCCTAGTTGGTGTCAAGAGATATTACCTTATAGTGTAAGCATTTCTTGAGGTAGATTGCAACGCCTCCACTACCAGAGTTACTGTAAAAAGGGTTTTTAAAGACAGAGTTGTATCCGCTAAAGTTTGCACAAAAGGAATCTTTGAAATTTGTTTCTTGTAAACAAATTATGGAAGGGTTGGAGTCTTCGATAAGCAGTTGACAGTTGTCGCGGCGATGATAAAAGCCCTTTAGATTCCATTGAATAATTTCCAGAGTCATTTATTAGGTTTAAGAAAAGAAACTGTTAATTATCGTTCTCTTCAGACATTAATGGAGAATCATTTTCAGAAGAAGAACGGAGGAATCCTTTCAGAAATTTTTCTAGTAAGTTTGTTATTTTAGTACTTCTGTACTTTGCAGCTCGGTCTGTTACATTGGGATATAATTCTTTCATAATGAAGATAAGAGATTGAATGTTATCAGTGTATTCTTTTGCAATAGTGGCAGGATTAGAAGCTCCCGTAGCATTGTCGAAGAAGCTTTTGTACTATATGTAATTGAGGGGATATTTTGAAGCAGATTCTTCATACATTGATTTAATTAGTTCTAATAAACTGTCAGTGATCTTTTCGTCCTCAGCTGGAGTGGTTTTATTTTTCTTTATTATTTTTTTTTTTTTGATTTAGGCTGTTTCGCAAGTTCCCAATCATTTTCCTCTTCTTTGGAAGGGTTTTTGTTTTTATCTACTGTATTGTCCTGAATAACCGTTTTATCCGATATATATAGGTTGACAAGTGCGTGTTTACCCGTGAGCTCATCAGCTAGTTGTTTACTGGCCAGAAACATACATACTCGATCATTGGAAATTTTTGATGCAAATTAATAACAATTGCTGGCCCCTTTTTGGAGAATAAATCTCGTTCTGTTGCAGCTGCATAGCTGTTCGAGTAGTTTACTGAATCTTTTTGGTTCGAGGCTATAGAGGTGGGTTGAAGTTGGGTGTTATCACTAATTTGGGTATCCATGATTAAGCACAGAGCGCACTCGCAAACATACACGACCACGACCGAGGCCGAGACGGAATTGAAAGTAATTTAGTTTTCAACAAAATAGTTGCATTTCCAATCAAATAATAAATTTTTCAAGAAAAATTTATTTTTAGCAAAGAAGTTCAATTTTCAACCAAATATTTGAATTTTTAATCAAATACATGTAAATTCTCAAACAAAATATAATATTTTATATTTTAACCAAATAAATATTTTAGTTTTTAATGAAAAACAGTAGAATTTAATCGAAAAATTAATTCTCAAAGAAAAATGTAACAGCTGATATTTTAGCCAAAAAATATTTCTATATAAAATAAAAATCAGTTAAATTTAAAAAGAAATATGAATTATAAACAGCATAGTTAAACTATCAACCAAATCAGATTTTTTTTACAAAAAAGTTGAATTGTTAACACGAAAATGTAAATTTCCAACCAAAGTTTTATTCTTAACGAAATTCAATTACATCAAACTCTCGCTTTCAGTCACCCCGTTATCGGCCTATGTAGAATTGCTGGTTCAAACAGTTTCTCAGGGGAGCAGGGCAAGAGCAGTTGCCACATTATATATATATATATATATATATATATATATATATATATATGTATATATCTTTGAATATATTATAGTAAGTTTAATTCGATGCATAGATTTATCAGTTCGCATAGTCTATGTGGCATGTACTTGCCACCGTGTTTAAGCATTTCAGCGTTAATACTGTCTACCCCGGAAGCTTTACCGTTTTTCAAGTTCTT
>JAAAKG020120114.1:0-15100 GCA_010014905.2 Druon quercuslanigerum
TATGGTAATTTACTATAAATTGTCCTAAATTCGATGGTAAAAGGTCTATAAACTTTCGGTAAAATATGGTAATTTTACAGGTAAATACGGTAATTTACCATAAAGGACCTAAAATTCAATGTTAAACACTTTTATAAATTTCCGAAACATTATTAATTTTTTTATTGATTTAGGGTAATATTACAGGTAATTAATGGTAAATTACCATAAATGGTCAAAAATTCAATTTAAAAATGTCTCTAAATTTCCGGAAACTCATGTAATTTTTCGGTGATTTCTGCTAAATTACCATAAATTGTCCAAAATTCAATTTAAACATTTTGAATGAAATTCCGGAAATTTATGGAAATTTTCGGTGATTTATGGTCCTTTTAGAGGTAAATTTGGCATGTTACCATAAATTAACCAAAATTCAATTTTAATCATTTTGATAAAATTCCAGAAATTTATGATTTTTTTGGTAATTTAGAATAATTTATCATAGAAAAGAAAATTTAAATTGTAAATGTTTGTTTAATAATAGAAAATAATTCTTTTCTTAACATTTTGCTACCACACTATAATTTGTAAATTATCTTATATTTTGTATGAAATAAAAACAATTAAATTATGAGCTAAAACTTATTTTTTTAAATTAAAAAAAAGTTAGAAGCTTTTTGAAACTTGAAAGATTTCAGGAGATTGAATTTTTTTCAATATTTCTGGGAAAATTTTAAATGGTTTAGTTATTATTTAAAAAGAATAATTTTCACTTTTTAAGATTTCAAAATGTTGGAAAAAGGATATGGAAGACTTTAAAACAATTTTTTTTATTTTTCAGGGGTTAACAATTTTTTAGGTAAGCTGAATTTTGCAGGGTTGTTCAGAGAATGAAAAAAAGTGCTTTAGATTTATTGGAAAATTTTAAATAATTGTTTTGTAATTAATTCCGAGAGAAAAAAAACACACAAAACATTTTTCATTACATATTTTATAAAATTTTTAAAAAGTCTGTAAAAGATTTTGAAGTAAAGTTTTGCTAAGTTTAATAGATATTCAGCAATTTTAAATGTTAGGTTCCCAGGAAAGATTAAAATAAATGTTTATCTCGTAAAATTAATTTTGAAAGATTATTTAAAAAGATTTTCAAACATTTCAAAAGATTCCAAAGATTGTCAAAGAAAAATCTGAAAGATTTTAAGGCGATTTCTTTAATTTTTTAGAGTTTAAAATAAATTAAAAAAGATTTTAAAACTTTTTAAGATTTTTAGAACTGTCGATTTTTAAATGTTTCAAAAATAAACTATAGGAGTTTTAAAGGTATTTCTAAAGGTTTCAAGGGAATATGCAAATTTGATTAAAATCCCTGACTAAATTTAGAATATTATAAATAGATTTGAAATATTCAAAAACTGGGAAACATTTCCAAAAAATCAAATATTTCTTGATTTTTTTCAAACTTCTAGAAGTCCTAAACAAACTTTAAAAAGTTATTTCCTACATAATATTAATTAAAATGGTCTCAACTTTAATTTAAATTAATGCATAATATCAAGACTATTACTATTTCTATGGATTATCAAAAAATATTAAAATTATTAATAAAAATTTAATTTGTTTTTAACTATAATTGAACTAAAATTTTTGTTACTAAATATTAGCAAAATTGTATACTTTTATTGATTATATAGCAAAATTTGAACTCGATCGGAACAAGAATTAATGAAAAAAGTTTATAATTAAATAAAATAATACTTGATTTTTAACTTTAAATTAATTTAAAAAGAATTTCGAAGATTCCAAGGCATTTTTAATAGATTTCAGGAATTTCAAGGAATTTTAAGGTACTTTAGGATATCTTAAAAATGCCCGGAATTTTCAATATCTTGAAAAAATCTGAATAGCTTTCAAGAATTTTAGAGTATTTAAAAGCATTTGAAAAGATAAATTTTTAGTAGATTAAAAAAATTTGAAGGGATTTAAAATATTTTAGAGTATTGTAAAAGATTCCAAGGAATTTTAAGGGTATTTTAATTTCTTAAAAACATTCCAAAGAACTTTTAATATATTGCAAGAAAGTTTTCATAGATTTCAAGAATTTTGTAGTATTTAAAAGGATCCCAAGGAATTTTTAACAACTATCAATAATTTTAAGGGACTTTGAAATATATAAAAGATTTCAAAAATTTTCAATAGTTTTCAAAAATCAAAAGGATTTAAAAGAATTTCAAAAGATTCCCGGAATTTTAAATAGGTTAAAATCATTTTTAAGGATTTAAAAGGTAGCAAGGTAGTTAAAAAGATTTAAAGAAATTTGTAATAAATTGAAAAGGTTTTAAAGGAATTTCAAATAATTTAAAAACTCAGGAAATTTGGAAAGCTTAAGAAGACTTTTGAGTAGAATTGAAAAATGTGAAGGGATTCCAAATTTTCGCTGTGATTTAAAAAGATTCCAGGATTTTTCAATAGATTACAAAAAAATAAGATGGATTTAAAATATGTTAGGGGAGCGGGAGGAGAAGGAAATTAGGAGCGAGAGAAGAAGGGAAACAGGATTGGAAGCAGAAAAGAATTAGGAGCTGGAGGAGAAGGGAATTAGGAATGTGAGGAGAAGGAAATTGTGAGAGGGATCAGAAGGAAATTAGGAACAAGAGGAGAAGAGAATCAGGAGCGGGAGGAAAAGGAAATTAGGAGCGGGAGGAGAAGGAAATTAGGAGCGGAAGAAGAATGGAATTAGGAGAGAAAGCAGAAAAGAATAAGGAGCTGGGGGAGAAGGGACTGAGGAGCAGGAGAAGGAAATTAGGAGCGAGAGAAGAAGGGAATTAGGAGTAGAAGCAGAAAAGAATAAGGAGCTGGAGGAGAAGGGAATTAGGAATGGGAGGAGAAAGAAATTAGGAGCGGAAGAAGAAGGGAATTAGGAGAGGAAGCAGAAAAGAATTAGGATCTTGAGGAGAAGGGAATTAGGAATGTGAGGAGAAGGAAATTGGGAGAGGGATAATTAGGAAATTAGGAACAAGAGGAGAAGAGAATTAGGAGCGGGAGGAGAAGGAAATTAGAAGCGGGAGAAGAATGAAATTAGGAGAGAAAGCAGAAAAGAATTAGGAGCTGGGGGAGAAGGGAATTAGGAGCGAGAAGAGAAGGAAATTGTGAGAGGGATCAGAAGGAAATTAGGAACAAAAGGAGAATAGAATTAGGAGCGGGAGGAGAAGGAAATTAGAAGCGGGAGGAGAAGGGAAACAGGATTGGAAGCAGAAAAGAATTAGGAGCTGGAGGAGAAGGGAATAAGAAATGGGAGGAGAAGGAAATTCTGAGAGGGATCAGAAGGAAATTAGGAACAAGAGAAGAAGAGAATTAGGAGCGAGAGGAAAAGGAAATTAGGAGCGGGAGGAGAAGGAAATTAGGAGCGGGAGAAGAATGGAATTAGGAGAGAAAGCAGAAGAGAATTAGGAGCGGGAGGAGAAGGAAATTAAGACCAGGTGGAGAAGGAAATTAGGAGCGGAAGAAGAATGGAATTAGGAGAGAAAGCAGAAAAGAATAAGGAGCTGCGGGAGAAGGGAATGAGGAGCAGGAGAAGGAAATTAGGAGCGGGAGAAGAAGGGAAACAGGAGTGGAAGGAGAAAAGAATTAGGAGCAGGAGGAGAAGGGAATTAGGAATGGGAGGAGAAGGAAATTAGGAGCGGGAGAAGAAGGGAATTAGGAGTAGAAGTAGAAAAGAATTAGGATCTTGAGGAGAAGGGAATTAGGAACAAGAGGAGCAGGAAATTGGAAGAGGGATAATTAGCAAATTAGGAACAAGAGGAGAACAGAATTCGGAGCGGGAGGAGAAGGAAATTAGGAGCGGGAGAAGAATGAAATTAGGAGAGAAAGCAGAAAAGAATTAGGAGCTGGGGGAGAAGGGAATTAGGAGCGGGAGGAGAAGGAAATTAGGACCGAGAGAAGAAGGGAATTAGGAGTGGAAGCAGAAAAGAATTAGGAGCTAGGGGAGAAGGGAATTAGGAGCGGGAGGAGAAGGAAATTAGGAGAGAGAGCAGACAAGAATAAGGAGCTGGGGGAGAAGGGAATGAGGAGCAGGAGAAGGAAATTAGGAGCGGGAGAAGAAGGGAAACAGGAGTGGAAGCAGAAAAGAATTAGGAGCAGGAGGAGAAGGGAATTAGGAATGGGAGGAGAAGGAAATTAGGAGCGGGAGAAGAACGGAATTAGGAGTGGAAGCAGAAAAGAATTAGGATGTTGAGGAGAAGGCAATTAGGAATGGGAGGAGAAGGAAATTGGAAGAGGGATAATTAGCAAATTAGGAACAAGAGGAGAAGAGAATTCGGAGCGGGAGGAGAAGGAAATTAGGAGCGGGAGAAGAATGAAATTAGGAGAGAAAGCAGAAAAGAATTAGGAGCTGGGGGAGAAGGGAATTAGGAGCGGGAGGAGAAGGAAATTAGGACCGGGAGGAGAAGGAAATTAGGAGCGAGAGAAGAAGGGAATTAGGAGTGAGAGCAGAAAAGAATTAGGAGCTGGAGGAGAAGTGAATTAGGAATGGGAGGAGAAGGAAATTGGGAAACATTTTAAGGAATTATTAATAGATTTCAATCATATGAAGGGATTTTACATTATTCTAAAGGCTTCCACAAATTTGTAGTAGATTAAAAAAATCTCAAGGGATTTTAATAGTTTTGAGAGCAGTTTAAAAGATTTTAAGAAAAGATTTCTCGTCTGAAAGATTTAAAGGAATATTGAGTAAATTTTAAGATTTTAGGGGATTTTAAAATATTCTATTTTGGCATAATGAATCAAAACAAATAGTCCTGAAATATTTATAAATAATAATTAAAGAACGCTTTGTATCATAAAATATTTTGCATTAAACTTTAAACCTGGACTCCAATCTATAAACTTTAAATGTTAAAAATGTTGCAAGATTAAAATGCTAGTTTTTGAATATAATTGGTCAGGAAGAATGAAAAATTAGTTGGGGAAAAATCAGTGAAAAAGTTCGAAAATAAATTTTTTCGGCCACTCTGATTTAGGTAATTTTGATTCGACATTTTAATAGGATCCACAACCATGGTCAAGAAAATGGACAAACATAAGGGAGGCAGTTGAGCATGGAGACATTTGTGCCCAATTTGACAGAATAATCAGCAGCGTGACTGGAAGTGACGATTGTTTGTATTTAAATATTTATACGACGTCCGTTGAAAATAAAATTCCATTCCCAGTGATGTTATGGATTCACGGCGGAGGATTTATTTTCGGTTCAGGAAATGATGATATATATGGACCTGATTTTCTTGTAAGAAAAGATATAGTCCTTGTCACGATAAACTATAGAATCGATGTTTTAGGTACAGTTGCAATTATCCTCCTAATTTTCAAAAACTTTTATACCTTCAAAGAATAATTTATTTTTTCTTTAATTATTTAATTTATTTTTTCTATAGGTTTCCTTAATTTAGGAATAGAAACGGCTTCAGGAAACCAGGGATTAAAAGACCAAGTGGTGGCCTTAAAATGGGTCAAAGAGAATATTTCAAATTTTGGCGGAGATCCAAATAATGTAACAATTTTTGGTGAATCTGCAGGATCAGCGTCAGTTCATTATTTAACACAATCCCCTCTAGCCAATGGTTAGTTAATTAATTTTATTAATTTGAACCGGATTGATTTAAGCTAAATTAATTTAATTAAATGTTAAATAATTGAATTAAAAAATGTTGAGCAGGTTTATTTCATAGAGCAATTGCGCAAAGTGGCACTGCGTTAAATCCTTGGACGTACATGTGTGAAAATCCAAGCATATATGCTTTTAAATTAGCATCCTTATTAGGATGTGAGTCCTCTGATCGAGAGACAGTTGTCGAATTTTTGAGGACTGTTGATTCAACAAAATTGGTAGCAGTACAACAAACAATTATAACAAAGGAGGAGAGACTTAGATTTCAATTCACAACAGGACCTTCAGTGGATAGCGCATCAAAAAATCCATTTTTACCTCGTCCAATTACCATTGATAATCTAATTGAAATTAAAGTTCCCTTTCTTATTGGCCACAATTCCCGAGAAGGACTTATGTTCCTCGCAGGTATTAAAACTGATTATTTCTACAAACATTTTTTGCATGTGCGAATCTTTTTAAATAATTCAATTTTTTAATTTTTAGGAGTTCGTAGCCCCGGGCTTAAACATTTATAGTTCTGGATAGAATATAATAGGCCAGGATAGGGTATGATAGAACAAGATCGGAAAGAGTCGTTTAGTATCAGGCCGGATAGGATAGGATCGAATATGACCGAATAGGATAGAATCAGATAGGATAGAAACATATAGTATTGGATCGGATAGAATCGGATATAATAGTATAGAAACGGATATAATAGAGTTGGGTGGGATCGGAATTGGTTCGGATAGAAGCGGATATGATAGGATCGAGCAGATAGGATCGGACCGAATAGGATCAAATGGGACCGGACATAATAGTATAGGAATGAATAAGGTGGTATAGGATCGGTATAGAATAGTTTGACTCGGATAGGACTGGATAGGATAGAATCAGGTAATATCGGATCGAATAGAATTGGATATGATAGTATAGGATTGGAAAAGATAGGGTAGGGTCAGATAGGATTGGATCGGATTTTATGGGATCGTTTCGAATTAGATAGAATCGGAGAAGATAGCATCGAATATGACTGGATATGGTATGATCGGATAGGACAGAATCAGATATAATTGGATCAAACAGGATCAGATAGGACTAGGTAGGATTGAGTCTGATATGATGCGATTTGATAGGATTGCACCGGATATGATGGTATAGGATCAGAATTGGTCATGGTGGTTTGCATATGAGCGGATACGATATGCTTAGATAGGTAGGGATTGGATCGAATAGGTTAGGATCGGTCGCTTAGGAACGGGTATGATAGTGCGGAATTGAATATGATGGTATGGGATCGGAACTGATATGTTAAGCTCGGATAGGATCCGATTGAATATGCTAGGGTCGAATAGGATTGGATAGGATAGAATCAGTAATATCGGTTCAGTTAAAATTCGATATTATATTATAGGACCGGATATGATTATATAAGACTCGGATAGGATTCGATTCAATATGCTAGTATCGAATAGGATTGGATAAGATAGAATCAGTAATATAGGTTCAGTTAAAATTCGATATTATAGTATAAGACCGGATATGACTATATAAGAGCAGGTATTATAAGGTTGGGTAGGATAGTATAAGATACAATTAGATAGGATTGGTTCGGATAGAATCGGATATGATAGTATAGGATCTGATAGGATAATACAGCAATATATATGATGGGGCTATATAGGATAGGATGAAATAGTATAGGATCGGGACTGCTAGTGTCGTTTTGGATAGGATCCGATGGGGCCATATGTAATATTATAGGAATGAATATAATAGGATCGCATAAAATCTGACTGGATATGATAGTATAGTAATGTATATGATAGGTGCGAATAGGATAGAATCAAATATGGTCAAGTTGGATATGATAGAGTCGTATCGTATCGAATCGGTTAGGATCGTATACTTTTAGAGAAGATAGGGTCGAATAGAATAGAATACGGTACGTTCCGTTAGGATCGGATTCAATACAATTAGATATGACTCAATCGAAAAGAATCGGATATTATAGTATAGTATCGAAACTCATAGCGTCGAATCCGATAGGACAAGGTAGTAGGATAGGTTGGGGTCAGATCGGATCAGATATGATAGCATACGATATGATGGCATAGGCTTGAAACTGTTCGGGGTGATTAGGAAAGTATCGGATAGGATAGGCTCTGGTAGGTTTGGATCGAATCGAATAGGTTAGGACAACATCGCATAGGAGGGCGTATGATAGTATAGGAGAGGATATGGTAGGGCTTGGTATCATAGTATTAGATCAAATATAATAGAATATGATCGTATAGGAGCGAATATGATAGGATCGGATATTTTAGGATTGAATCAGACCGGATAGGATATTAGCGGATAGGATCGGAACTGGTAAGGTTGGATTGGGAAAGACCGGATACGATAAGACCATATAGAATAAGATAGGGTAGTATAGGATGGGATATGATTGTATAGGATCGGATAGGATAGGATTTTAGGATTAGTAGGAGAAAAGGAATATTAAGTATGAAAAGTGAGGGTTGCGTAAGTAGTGGAGGGTAAGTATCGAGAAGTCGGGTAACTGACCTGCAAGTTTGGGAAGGCAGGTATAGCTCAAGGAGAGAGAGAGAGAGTAGGTGATGAGTGTGATGAAGAGAAGGAAAGTTAGGGAAGGGGACAGGGGAAGTACTGTGCAGCGAAGGGAATTAGGAGTGGGAAGAGAAGGGAATTAGGTACGGAAGGAGAAGAGAATTAGTAGCGGAAGGAGAAGAGAATTAGGAGCGGGAGGAGAAGGAAAATAGGAGTGGAAGAAAAAGGGAATTAGTAGTGAAAGCAGAACAGAATCAGGAGCTGGGGGAGAAGGGAATTAGGAATGGCTTGAGAAGAGAATTCGGTGCAGGAGGAGAAGGAAATTAGGAGCCGGAGAAGAAGGAAATTAGGAGCGGGAGAAAAAGGGAATTAGGAGTTAAACCAGAAAAGAATTAGGGGCTGGAGGTGAAGGGAATTAGGAATGGGAGGACAAGGAAATTGGGAGTGGGATCAGAAGGAAATTAGGAACAAGAGGAGAAGAAAATTAGGAGCGGGAGAAGGAAATTAAGACCGGGAGGAGAAGGAAATTAGAAGCCGGAGAAGAAGGGAATTAGGAATGGTTTGAGAAGAGAATTAGGAGCAGGAGGAGAAGGAAATTAGAAGCCGGAGAAGAAGGAAATTAGAAGCGGGAGAAGAAGGGAATTAGGAGTGGAAGCAGACAAAAATTAGGAGCAGGGAGAGAACGAAATTAGGAGCGATAGAAGAAGGCAATTAGCTGTAGAAGCATAAAGAATTAGGAGCCTGAGGAGAAGGGAATTAGGAATGGGATTGGGATTAGAAGGAAATTAGGAACAAGAGGAGAAGATAATTAGGAATGGAAGGAGAAGAAAAATTAGGACCTGAAGGAGAAGGAAATTAGGAGCAGGAGGAGAAGGAAATTAGGAGCGGGAGAAGAAGGGAATTAGCAGTGGAGGCAGAAAAGAATTTTCTGGAGGGGAAGGGAATTAGGAATGGGAGGAGAAGGAAATTGAGCGTAAGATGAAAAGGGAATTAGGAGCAGGAGAAGAAAAGAATTAGAAGCTGGAGGAGAAGCGGATTAGGAATAAGAAGAGAAGGAAATTGGGAGAGGGATCAGAAGGAAATTAAGAACAAGAAGAGAAGAGAATTAGGAGCGGGAGAAGAAGGGAATTAGGAGTGGAAACAGAGAAGAATTAGCAGTGGGAGGAGAAGGGAATTAGGAGTGGGAGGAGAAAACAATTAGGAGCAGAAGGAAAAGGGAATTAGGAGTAGGAGCAGAAGAGAATTAGGAGTCGGAGGAGAAAATAATTAAGAGTGGGACGAGAAGGGAGATAGGAGTGGCAGGAGAAGGGAATTAGGATAGCCTAATTGGAATTAGGAGCGAGAGGATAAGGAAGATGAGAAGGGAATTAGGAGTCTTAATAGGCTACGAAACCCTTTTTTGTAGGCGCATGACGCCTACTTCAAATAAGTTTTTTTCCTAATAATTTTGTTTTAGGTATGCAGGAAAAGATTTACCAACTGTATAATTTAAATTTTGCTGAATACTTACCTCCAAATTTCCGAAAGTGGTTAATTGAAAAGAATTTAACGCCAGAAGATTTGAGAACCTATTATTTTGGCGATGCACCTATAAATTCGGAATCTGCTATCGCTTATGCTGATTTTACTAGTGACGTACAGTTTGTTTGTGGCATTCACGAGGTTGTGAAACTTCAAGGTAGCAAAAATAAAAATACCTATTTGTATAAATTTTCTTATGATCCTGGCACTTCATTCATGAAGAAAGTGACAAACGTTGATAAACCAGGTAATATAAATATACATTTATTATATATGTATCCATATAACATGTTTTTTAACACACTTGTAGAAGTTTGAATTCAAATTTAAAAAACTAAAATAAAAATAAAGGAAATAAAAAGAAGACAATCTCCTAATCCTCTTCCTTCTTTATTTCATCTTAAATTGTTTTTATTTGAAAAAAAAATTTTTTATTACGTTGAAAAGGGTGTTAAATTAACAATTGGTACATTTTTTGTAAATGCTTTTTGATTGCGATTAAAAATAAATGAACGAGAGAAGAAAGAAGGAATAGGATTTATATACTGCCCTCTTCTTTTTACCTGTTTCCAATCTTTTTTTTTGTTTTGTATTTTTTAATTTCCAAGAACATTGTAGTTAAATTTGAACTTTAAAGAAGAACTTAAATTTACATTTAAGTTAAATGTAATTTCTCGAATGTTTTTTTAAACAAATTTTTATTTTCGTAGGTACATGTCATTTTGACGAAATTCCATATTTGTTTCATATGATTGCGTTAGAAATGTTAGGTTTAGAAACACCGACAAAAAATCCAGTCAAACGAAAAATCATGGAAAGGTTCACCAAAATGTGGACCGATTTTGCCAAAACAGGGTAATTTTTTTCAATTATTAATGCTTTGTTTTCAAAAATATTATCAAAATTACAAAATCATGATTATATAGCTTTTACTTAACCAAAAGTGCCTGTTCATTAAACTGAATATAGTATTTTTGTTCATGTTTAAATGCCTTCATTTGAGACTAAAATACGCTTTAAAACAAGAAAAATACAATAATATTTATTTTTATGAATGAAATATAACATTTTCTAGAAATCCGACGCCTAGTAAGTCGGAATTGATTCCTGTGATTTGGGATCCTGTTGATGACAAAATCAAATTTCGATCCATGAATATAAACGAAAATATGCAGATGGAAACGATAACAAGTTATGAGGAAAGATTCGCTACTCGAAGAAAACTTCGGAACAAGCTTTAATGCTACACAATTTTTTTTTTAAGTAATTAAATGTTTACTGTCGCATCAACTGCCAGGGCAATTAGCGAATATACTATATAGTTAAAAACACATGCAGCCTCACTTCCTGCTTCGGGAATCGAACCCGCCCCATTCTGGCTGCCAAGGCGTCAGTGCTGGAACAAAAGACAATATCGATACCATCTGAGCCACGATGACTCCTTATGGCTGGAATATACTTGAATGGGTATTCAACTACTGTATTTGGATTAAAAATTTTCTTAAATAAAATAAAATATACGCAGTGGCCAGCCTACTACTTGTTAGTGCAAATTAATAAAGGATAATTCATAGCAATGTGATTTTGTTAAGTAATGAGAAAATTTATGATTTTTGTTAATGGGTTTCTAAATTAGGCTAAGAATAAGACTGTTTACACTTTTACTAAGATTGTAAAACTATTTAAGGATAATTTTAAGAAATGCGATTGTTTGGGAAATAAATAAATTTATGCTCTTAGTTATTAAGTTTTTAAATCTGGCTAAAGTTTATATTGCGGAATTTCCCTATGGTAAGCAAAATAGTGCACCAAACAATTAGAGCTACCGCAGTTGATTGGAGTAAAATATACTGCAAAATTTTCCATAAAATTACACATCAACTTGAACATTTATTCATTAATTTTTCATCCTTTTAAGGAAAATAAGATGGGCGACTTTCATTTGATCGCAGCTTACCTGTTTGTCTTACCCTCTCCACTCCTTTTCCCCTCACATCTCTGACTGAGCGTGAGCGTTCTGTCGAGCCTTGCCAAGATGGGGGCGGGGGGCTTTGCCCTAATGAGGAATAATATTCAAAAAATAAAAATTTCATAATTTTGCAATAAGAAAATTAAAAATATAACATTCCAACTATATGTAACTTGCAATCAAAAGATTAAAATTAGAATAAGTTTTCGACTTTTTAAACCAAACAGATAAATATTATTATGCTTGGTATTTTATTCCTCATTAGGACAAAGGTTCCCTTCCCCTCCATGGGCAAGGCTCGACACAGCGCTCTTGCTCAGTCAGGGACGTGAGGGGAAGTCAAGTGGAGAGGGTAAGACGAGCAGATAGGCCACGATCAAATGAATACTGTCCAATAAGATATCGTTAGTATCTTTTAAATTTGCAGATTTCGAACATAATAATTGTAAATTACCAGGTGCTAAATTAAAAAAAAAAGTTTTATTCCGCATTTTCTCCTCGGTGACAGCAGTTCGTCTGAGTGAAGGGAAGCCGCGCAGTAGGGGAACCTTTCGTAGGTAGCTAGTGCGGAGTCGACCATCGGCCGAAAATTATATTGAGTGCTATATATTATTTTCCTTTATAACTTCAAAATTAGAAGTGTTTTTCAGTACCTTTTATAAAAAAAAAGTTTAAACTACCATGTATCAGTAAACCGAAATTTCCTATTAAAATACATAATTAATTCTAGTTGAAGAAGATGTTAATTTATCTTGTCACATGGTCAGCCACAGCGATTTATTGCTTCTCGCTTTCACCGTCCACCTGCTCGTCGTACCCTCTCCACTCGACTTCCCCCACGTCGCTGAGTGAGCGCTAGACTGTGTCTCTGACCCGAGTCAGCACTTTACACTAATCAGGAATAAAATACAGCGAATAAAAAATGTCTAATTTTGCAACTAATAATTTATAAATATTATATTCGAAATTTGAATTTCTTGGCGATTCCAACGATATGTCACTCGCAATGAAAATATCAAAATACGAAAAAGTGCCATATAATTCAACTACAGTTGTAAATTGATTATATCAACCAAAATTCAAACTTTCATGGAGCAATAAATCAACGAATTTTCAATAGAATACATGAATTTTCAACCAAATAGCTAGTAGAATTTTATACTTTATGGTAAAATTTTTAGTTTCAAAAATTAATCCTCAACCCAAAATGGAATAGTAAAATTTTCAGTTTAAAAATTAGTTTTCAATTGAAATAGAAATATTTACAGATAAAAATAACTATAAAAGACAAAACGATTTTTCAACGAAGTTTTAACTAAAAAAATAAATCTTCAACCAAAAAAATCAATTTTTAACAAAGTAGTGCCAGAAAGAAACCAGATCTCATAGTTCAACTTTCAGCCAATTAGTCAAAAGGGCCTTAGGCATTTGGAAGCTACCTGAGAATATTCAGTTACTAATACCTTTTTAAAATTTTAAAATTTTTAGTTCTTAAATTTTGAAAACTAAAAATTTTAAAGACTATACTTTTACATTTTACGATTTTTTCGCAATTAAAATTTTTTTTAAATTCCTGAGCTATACCCTCTAATTTTGAAAACGGTCTACTATTACGTTGAAAAATCGATAATCAATAAAAACAAATAAAACCAATGCTTACTTAAACGTTTAATTTCAACGTAAGAATTAAAAATTGACAAGTTTTCGAAATGGACTAATTGCCTTTTTGTAACAAAATTAATCTTCATGGTGGGCAATTGCACATCTAAATTCTCAAGAGACAAATTTGCTTCAAATTTCAACAGTTTAATTAACAACAGATTTTTTTGCTACAAAATAAACTGTTGCATTTTGAACTATATTATGCATTTCAAATTGAGATTTTTCTGTTCTACAAATTGAAACTCTGCCACTTTAAAAATTTTAATATTAAATTGAATAACAATGCTGTTTTCAGTGTATGCTTGTCTTAAATTTGATCAGTTAATTGTATAGAAAAGTCAGAATGATTTTAAGTATTATAATTACCTTTTATAATTATCATTTTCTTTTGTTATAAAACTATCTCTAATGAGCCGATCACACTAATGACATAGAATTATGTCAAACTGGAATTGTTTTAATATTAAGAACTTTGAATTGAAATCGTATCATTTCATTTTTATATCTTTTACATTTGTATCGTTAATTTAATAACCTGTTTTATATTAATTTAATTTTAACTATTTTCTATTGAGCTCTTTATTCTTTATTATATTCATTAGTGAAATAAAATAATCGTAGATGGCATATGATAAGATTATATTTACATTTTATAAGAATCAAATCGGTCAACTATGACACAAAAGTTTAATGACATTTTCCTTCTTGAGGTAATGGTCTGTTTAGGTAATTAACCTGTCTATTTTGGGAAATGGGTCAGTAGACCATAGGTTAGGCAAGGTAAGAAACAATGTCAAGAACACGTGGACAAAAAGGGATATTCCCCTGAATATATAATCGATACTTATACAGCCTTTTGTTTTTATATTGCCTATCCCTCAGGCTATAATCCCTAGATGCGAAAGAGGCTAGCTGGGTCTCTGGGTTGTGCAACAAGGGTCACGCTGCCTCAGCTGGAGGGCGGAAGTAAGGGTGCGAGTGTGTACGAGCCTTTTTGGAAATACAAAAATTTAGAAGACTCAGGTCTTAATTAACATCTAGAGAATATTGTCTCTCTTTCTAGCCTTCACTGTGTAGATGTGCTCTCAACAGGGTATATAGGTTTTACTCTCTAAGTCTCTTGCACACAGCCTGGTCGTAAATATTTAATCCTCTGATTCTGTTGACCAATTTACAGGGTTACTTATGTATTTTTATATTTACTTCTGTAGTTTTTCGAGAAAGCGGAGGTAAAATTTGGAGAATATAATATATCTCGAAAATTGAGGCTTGAGCCTTCGAAATAAAATTGTATTAATTTAGCGCCTTCAAATGAGGGACTTTTATCCTTAGAATAATCGGAGGCTCATAGGCACTTAAAAAGAAAGTCAAAAGAATTGACAAGTCTGACTCGCAGAGATCGCTTTTTAAGTTAAGCCGCTTTTATAGACAACTGTAGAGGATAATATCCACCTGGGCTCTCGTGGAAAGAACTTAGGCGAGTAGAATTCCAAAATGCCAGGTTATTAACCAACAATTTGGGATTTTTCCCTTTTAGAGTAGAATTATTGGACAAGGGCCAGAAGTTTTTAGTCTCCGGGCTTCTCCTACCAATTTGCCTCTGCGATCTGTGTTTTTCAGCTACAAAATCCAGACAGCCGTTTTTCGATAGGGCTGCTCTTTTTATAGTTTCGCTCAAGTTCTCCCTTCTCGATCTTACGTAACGTCGTCGAAGAGGGAGTTGCTGGAGTCTGCGCTATAGAGTTTCTCCTGTG
>JAAAKG020120125.1:0-15099 GCA_010014905.2 Druon quercuslanigerum
GTCACTAACCCCGTCTTCCTCATATTGCATTTCCCCTTTGCCATTTCTCACGTTGACAGATTCTGTACTTTTAATTCTATTCATTGCTATACAAAGTACATTCTTGCATCCTTTAAAGTCGTTTTGTATTTCCTTCTCTTCTTCTGCTCTAATTTTATCTTTGCTTCCTCTAATTAATCGCTTGAAAATCCTCTTTTTGCGTCTGTAATCATTTATACGTCTATTTATTTCCTCATCGCTAAGACCTGTCATGTGCTACGTTCTCCTGTACGCTTCGTTCTTTGTTTTTTTTGGGAAGCCGCAATTTTATCATTCCACCATTCATCACCAGAAATTCTTCCTACAACCGCGGTGCCACACACTTCGATCGCACATCTAACAATGATATCCTGGAACATAGTCCATGCTCCTTCTATATGTTTATTCCATATAAGCGCTTCTCAAGCTGCCTTTCCTATGCATTTGATTATTTTATTTTGGAAATCTATTCGTACATCTGGTTTCTGTAGGTTCTCAACTTTTATTCACATTTTTTTTGCTTTCTTGGTTCTCTTTTTTCTCCATCCCCGACCTAAGTTAATTTTGGAGATCAAAAGATAATGATCGGTATTGCATTCAGAACCCCTCATGACCCTTGTATCTTTGAATAGCTCTCTTAGTCTTTTATCCGCAACAAAAAAGTCAATTATAATTGATTTCTTGTATACTTACAGTTTTATACAGTAAATTTTTCCAGTTATGATATAAGCGTCAGAAGGAATTTGACTGACAACCACAACTTTTTCTTTATTTCTAAGATCTATTCCTATGTTAAAGCATTACGGAACCAAAAGTAATCTCCTGAAGAACGGATTTAGGAGGTGTCCACTGTCCATTCTGAAGATATGCGAAGTTGATGTTGTAAAAAAAGGGGATACTCTTCTGAAACAGTGTAAAGCTATCTCCAATAAAAATTCAAATCTTTATTTCACTTACAATCTTGAGATTGCCCATATATTACGCTATGTATAGTTTAATCAACGTTTATATACGGACTAGCTTAACCTCTTTTCCTGTTTAATTTTTAAAGGCCTTGTTAAGGCGTTAAATAGATACTCTAAAGCAATTAGCATGAGCTTCGGATTGGACAAGTGTACCTGTGTCAATCTATACAAAGAAAGACTAGAAAATACATCTTTTCGTGAAGATCAGGGTCTTTAACTCATAGCTGGAAATACCATTCAACATCTGGGTAATGGAGAAACATATGCATATCTTGGCATACCGCAGCGGAAACCCGAAATGTGCGTGTGTTAAAAGCGGCCCTTGAAAAAATGTATCGCCAAATTCTAAAAAAAATGTGGCTTTCGAATTATCTGGGAAGAATAAGATCCAGGCGATCGATATTTTGGCCATTCCTATACTGCTCCACACGTTTGGTGCAGTAAAATGGTACGTCGATGACTTGAAACAACTTGTTCAAAGCCCACGCGAGAAAAAGGAGGTAGAGGTTTTTTAAGCTTAGAGGATCTTCGTCAAAGTACGGTTCTAGCTACAGCCTACTCAGTTCTAAAAAGGACAGATTCTCTAATGCGACTGGTACATCAACATGTAGTCGTCAATGTTGCGGCATTTCTGTACCGTGCCGCGGATAGATGGCGGAGGAGCTTGATCCAAAGTCGTGTACATAAAGCGAAACATTCACATCTACTAATGGAACATTCTGACAAGCCCCTTCATGATAAATTCTACGGTGTTTTACATAGAGTAGAACTATCGATAGTTCTGTCCAACATGTTTCTCAAATCTGCTGAATTGAGATCGGAGACGGTGGGATTTTGTTGCCTGTCAAGACGGCGTTAGAGACACCTAAGTTTACCGTGAGCGCATAATGAATACACCTGTAGGCAATAATAATTTCCAAGCGTGCAGGCAAGAGTCAGAAGCACTTGAAAATCTGCTCAGTGGATGCTCAAATTATGCACGCTATGGGTACATATAGAGACACAATGTGGCTCTAAAAGCCCAGGTGGAGCTGTAGCCTGTTGTGGAGAATAATGAGTGTAAGATTTAATAGAATTTTTTATTTTTCCCCACTCAACGTATCAGTGCTGCAAAGCCTGATATTGTCCTCCAAGATCTGAAGACCAAGATAATTTACGTGATTGGATTCTCGGCACCAGCTTATGGTAATATCACGGCAAAGGAGGAAGAATAGCGGGCGAAATATCATGCCTTTCTTTTCGAGCTGAGCAGGTTGTACCAAGGCTACAAATTCCACCTCGTGATTCTAAATAGGCTATCTTGTAGGTATAAAAGCTTCATTTTTTAGCTAACTAAAAAAAATCCCTTCTTGCCAGCATCAGGCTCAGTCCATCGCGAGGCAGATGCCAAAGGCTGTTCTTCTGGTATCACTTTATCCGGCCCGTCAGCATTGTTTCTCCTAACATTGTACGAAGGTTGGTAGCTCTAAAAAAAATATTCAGAGTAAAACCTTCACCTCCAACGATGCCGTCAGCCACGTAAGGTCATCCGTGGCTATAGACCGCACTCTAAGGAACAGTGTTTTACGAAGTATCTTGCGTAAATTTCCCGTTTTTGCTTACCTTCTGGATAGACGAAGCAGGAGTGTTCGAGGTACACATACTGGTTGCGTCGGGATTGGTTGCACTAAGAAACCATGATCATTGATTCCAGAACCCACAGCTTCTATATTATTCTTATATATAATAACAGTAATTGAAAATCAATAATAGTTTCACAATTTCAAAAACCGACTCTTAAGAATATTAGCATTCCATAAATAATATCTCGTGAATTATCATCTGATTACTTTAATTTCACACAAATTTTGTGTATTTGCTTAGAGAAAGCCTTCAAGGCGACGTTGTTGACGTAGGTTAACACCTAGTAAATGCGTAAAGACTAGTAATTTTAACCAACTCGATAAAATTGAATTTTATGGTTTAAAGATAGAGTTTTCTTATTTTGTAATGCACATCAATTTAATATTCTTCTACGCTTTAGCACTTTGGAAGAAATTTTCGTGATAAGAATATCATTCAATAAATTTATGTTATGAATAATGATCCTTATACCCTGTACATTTATTGAACTTTAGTATCCATTTTTCTTCAATTTAGGCTGAATTTGACTTATATTTACAACAGTAATACATGGGTATTTGGTTAAGAATTTAGTTACAAGCTTAAACTAATCTTTTCCTTTTTTTAAGTTTTAACGAACACTTTTTTAGGTGTTTTAATCATCGCCTGCACTTACGGCAGTAAATCGTTAGTTCAACAGGAAGCAGATACCACTAATAATAAGTGGGGATACAAGAGATGAAAGATGCTCATTTTTCACACTATTCTCGCCTTTGCTGCAATAGTAAGAAATACATAATTTCATCATCTGAACAGAACGCGGAGCTTGGAATAACTAAGCCCAAGCTAAATAAAAATCCAGGGCTATTTTGAAAATTATGGAAAGAAAAATCTTTTTCGTAAAAAGAAGATTGATTTTAGGAATTGTAATAATTTTTTAAACATTTTTTAATTTAATTTTTGTATATTTATCTCTAAAATGAAACTTAGTTATGAAAAATTACACATATGGTATTACCATGTGTGATTACAAACCTTTCCCAGACAACTTATTATTTCCAGGTTGAGACCACAATCCCTACGTGATCATGTAAGTCGTTTTTAATTAGAAAGTCATTAAAAATATGTAAAGTTTCTCCTTCCACACAAGACAAAAATTGAAATTTTAATTTGATTTGCATTATAATAAATTGCTTTATTCCCTGATAGATTCTCTTCTATCTGCAACTTTTACAGGGAAAAATTTAATCTAGTTAGTTTTACTTAAATATTCTTTAAACAAATAAAAACTTTTATTAAATTGATTACAATCTGCTAAACAATACTATATAATTATAACAAATTGTGTGTTAAGAATAAATTATGAATTGCAATAATCTGCTAATTGTTTTAATTAAACTGAAAAACTAGCATTGTTGTAGAAAAATAATTATTAAACTCTAATCTTCATTTGAAAAAATATGAAATTAGAAAAATTTTCTTTTTAAAATCAGAATTATAATTGTTTCGAACATTCTTTTTTTCAGGTCAGAATTATAATTCTTTCTTAAATATTACATCCCTCATGAAAAAGAAGTATTGGTAATAATTTGATCTAATACTTTTTGGCGATTAAGTATTAGAAATTCAATACTTTTTGACGAAAAAAGTACTGAATCCAATACTTACCAATACTTCTTTTTCTTAAGGGATATTCCGATAAAAATTATACTTTTTGTAAAAAAACTTCTTGTCTCAAATCAGAATTGTCAAAAAGGTCAAATTTTTCATTTTTTCAAATTGATTATTTTAGAATTAAATTATAATCATTTTTTAAAGTGAATGTTCTATACTGCAATAATAATTCTTTTCAAAAATTCTATTTTTTATGTCAATTGTTATTATTTTTTAACATTTCTTTTAATAATTCACAATTATAATTATTTGTTAATTCCTTATTGCAAGTCAGTATTGTTATAATTCTTCTAAAAAATTGTCTGTTTTAAATCAAAATGATAATTCCTTTTAAAAGTCCCCCGTTCAGAGACCAAATTATCGTAATACTTTTAAAAAATTCCTTTTTTCATATCTGAGTTTATCATTGTTTTTTTAAACATTCTTTATTTTAAACAGAAATACAATTCTTTCCAAAAATCGCATGTTTTCAATAACATTTATAATTTTTTTTAACAATTTTAATTCTTTTCGAAAATTTTCCTTTTTAAGTCAGAATTATAACTTTTTAAAGAAATTCCTTATTTTATACCTGAATTATAATTTTTCTTGAAGATTTCTCTTAAAATTAGAAAATTATAGTTATTTTGAAATATTTCCTGTGCAAACTCAGAAATTCAATTATTCTGGAAAATTTCCTGTTCCTAATCAGAATGATCATTCTTTCTATAAATCTCCTATTCAGAGATAAAATTATTGTAAATCATTAGAAAGATTTCTAGTTTCAGATCAGAATAATAATTTTTTTTTTTAATATCCTTTGTTTCAGATGAGAATTATATTTCTTTTTAGAAATCCCCATTCAAAGATAAAATTATTGTCATTTATTAAAAATATTTCTAGTTTCAGATTTGAATTATAATTTTTTTTCAAAAATTCTTTCTCCCAGACTAAAATCAGAATCTTTTTCGAAAATTTAATTTTCCAAGTTAAAATTTTTACTTTTTTTAAATGTCTTAATCCCACAGTCACAATTATAATTTTGCTTCGAAAACTTTTAATTCTACGTCATAATTATAATTCTTTACAAAAATTTTCACTTTTAAGTTAGAATTATTATTGTTTTGGAAAATTCGTAAATTGATATATAAATTATAGTTTTTTTGACATCTTTTTTGTACTAAGGAACCGGACCATGTGACCCCGCAAGTCTTTGGTATCCTAACATCGAAACCGTCATCCCAATTTTTCCTATAGGTCAGGTTTTGTGATATCCTAACCAAAAAGTGCACGCCATCGTGTTGTACTTCTTCTTATGTTTTATTTACATTTTTTATCATCTCTGACCAATTTTTTTCCGAGATTTGACACACTACCCTTTTTTTTGGTTTCTTCGCGTACTTTGCTAGCTTTTCATCCTGGAATGTTACATTGTCTGAAAATCCTTCGGGGTCACATTCACATGGTCACATGGAATTTTTTTCGAACAGTTTTTGTTCTCAATCAGCGTCATAATTATTTTCATGCATCCCACCTTCCTCAGACCACTTATTATTTCCAGGTTACTGCCCTTGAGTGTTAGAGGTTGACCCGCAATCACAAGACAGTGAAAAGTATATGGATAGGCATCCGAGGGAAATATCTGCAAGCCCTATATTATGTCTCTGATAGCCGAGGTTTGAAAGTTCTATAAACATTTCTGTTATGAACTTGGCTTCGTTCCACCTCAGATTGAGATTTCTTTCGCCAAGTTAGAGTGTGAATTGTAACCCATGAGTGTTTTGGACTGCCTACAGCAAGATGCTATTTTCCAAGCTGTATGATGTTCCTCGGTCAGCCAACTATTAATTTCTTCAGTCACTAACCTACTGGAAAGGCAAACACCTGGTTCGAGTGCAGCAAAGTTTTCTATTGCCGCTGGTTTTGCTAGCCTGTCTGAGATCTCATTGCCTTTGATACCCCTTTGTCCAGGAAGCCAAGGTAGATTAACTCGCTTTTCCATCGCTAGAATGATCAGTGCCTCAAGCACTCCCATACTATTAGCAGCGTATTCGTTGGTCCATTCAGAGCCACTATAACAGCCATGCTGTCTGAGCCGATAAGGGTTTTTGTTTTGTTACTATAGCCCTGTGCCTTATAGGCACTAGGCAAGTTTATTTCACTGTTAACCCATTCCACTTTTGTGGATAGGCTAACACGATACTTCCTGTAGAAGAGATAGTGAATCAGGTTTTTATCTCTTAGTATGCTCAGGGTCAGCCTACTCGCGGTATCGGTTGTGACCTGCACAACCGTCGAGATCCTTCCACCATTTACCATATTTAATATTCAGGCTGTCTTCGCAACCACGGCCTTGATGGTGAGATGTCAGGGCTCTAACCCAATGTGCCCCCAAAAATTGCGCCCAATGCCAACGTAGATGTTGACTTCGAGACACGAATGACACCTGTTGACATTCTTTTCAGTCGAGACTCTTCAGTGAACAGTTCGACCCTACTCCACCAGACCACCGTTGCATAGATTAGACATGGTCGCAGGATTGCTGTGTAGATCCACATATGTGTATCCGGTTTCAAGACACAGCTTTGCCCTATGGCTCTTCTGCAAAGTCAATGGATCGCTACTAGCTTTTTGCACTTATTTTCCAGGTGCTCGTTCCATAACAGTTTCTTATCGAAGATGACGCCTAGATATTTAGACCGTTATTTGATTTCCATTTGTTTTTCTCCCAATGTCAGTGTACTCGAGATTCCCCACCTGTACCGTCTAGTGAATACAGCCGCGTCCATCTTAATCGGACTGACCGATAATCCGGTCTTCTTGCATCCAGAATCTACTTTCCCTGATGCTTGCTGCATTACCTCGAAGGGACCATCCAGATGCTGACCCAGCACGATACCCAATTTATCTTCAACGTAGCCTATCATGTGATAGCCCCAATTCGTGAGTAGATAAAGCAGTTTATCCAAACCAAGCAACACAGCTGGGGCAACAATACGCCACCCTGTGGACATTCCGATTCAACAGTTCCACATAAAGTGCTATCACCCTTAGACGCTGTTAGGTTTCTGTTACCCATCAGGTAGCAGGTCCATTCCACGACTGCAGTTGGCACACCATGTGCAACCATCGCTGCCCTAATCACCGATCTAGAGGTAATTAACATAATTATTGATTTTTTAAGCCAAAAATACGAATTATCTACAAAACAGTTAAATTTGCAACCAGTTAATACAATTTTCCATCAAAAAAGTTAATTTTCTAGAAAACATTGGGAAAACAAAACGTTAGCTCACAGAAGAAAGAAATAGAAACTTGCAAAAAATAAAGCCTTAAATTTCTAAATCTAAATGAAAGAAAATGCTTAAGATGTCTGCTGGATTACTTCTAACGAGAAAAAACTGAGTTTATAAGCCTGAAAGCTAATAATAAACGATAAATTGCTAAAAGCAGTATAAATCGTATAGCATGCTACCACATTCTTGTACTCGCATTAATGGCTTTTTCTTATATTCCGTTTTAGTATTATGCATACTAAATTTTAATTTAATGAAATTGCTTGTGTTACTGAATAAATTTATAAATATACGGTACCCTAACAATGATATACTATTTTACACATGCAGTCAACAACTCGATGAATGGTTTAATGTAATAAATACAAGGGAAACGTTCTTGAAACGAGAAAAATAACTGAACACATTCTTTTTTAAGAATATTAATTTTTTATTCGCTTCTTTTTCCTAAATGGTACGCCAAAAAGATAATTGTATATTCTCTGAAAAGACCATTTCAGTTACAATTTGAAAGTAATGAAATAAGTAAAGCAGTTTTTTGAGAAACTTTAGTTAACTTTTCTTCATCGCTTAATTTTTCTGATAATAAAAAATCCTGTTAAGGGTTCCAATTTAATAAACTGGAGAGAGATGAAAAATATCTAATACAAGTATTACATGGTATTTTTTTCGTAGAATCGAATGACATAAATCATCTTTTCTATAACTTATAAATTTAAGCTAACTATTTGAACAATTTGCGTTTAAAAAATTTTAAAATTATATCTTTCTTTATTAAAAATATTTTTTTAATGTAACGCTCTCATTAAAATATAAACTTCTTTGTCATGACTATTGATCTGCAAATAGGCCTTAATAAATTACAAATTCTTTATAAACTTATATAAGGTTTATAGATTTTTTTTACTGGTGATCGTTTTTAGGATTTCTTAACCCAATAGTTTTAATTTTATAGTTTCGCTGGGGTGTGCAAAGAAACATTTTATCACATTTAGCACAAAAGAATTGTTTCCATAAAAGAAAAATAATTATCTGTAGTTTTCGTTTAAGCTAAAAAATTTTCATCTTCGACGTCTAAAAAGGTATGTATTTAACTCAACCAAAAAAACTTTTTTTTTGCACATTCGAAAAATTGTAAATTAGGTCAAACACTTGTTATCAATTTCTAAGTTTTTTATTGTTTACTTACAAAAATTTTACTTATAAACAATTTATTATAATGTTTAGACTAACAAAAACATTTTTTTGCATTTTTAAATAAAGAAAGGGAACAATACATTAATAAGTCTTTAATTTGAGACATATAATACAGTTAAAGGTCTTATTAAAAATTATATGCTTGTTTTTTAAATAAATAATTTTTATATTTTCAAGAAAAAATATATAAAAACAAATTCATCCGATAAAAGTCTTTTTTTCTATAAGTGCATTAAACATTCTTTGAATTAATTATTTTATTAGCATAGGATTTCAAAACTGGCAAGATGCAAAATTTAAATTATTGAAGGTAGTCATTTTTGTCTAAAGTCTACTTTTAACCTAGCGTACTTCGGTTCTGAGTAATATTTTTAAATCAATTTTTTATGATTTAATCCTGTCTTGGAGTGGTAAAATCACCTATTTAGATCTGGCACGTATTTAAGATGAATGGGGTTTTATTTTATTTATGTTCTGTGATTTGGGAAATTTAAAAAATCTAAAGAAAAAGTCCACCCATTTCAATTTTATAAAAATTAAAAATATACTTAATCCCCCCCCCCCACCTCGTGAAAATTATGTCACTTTTCTACTTTCTGTTCTAGTTCCACTTTTCCAAAATAGACGTTGATTGTTCTTTTTCTAATGTGTTTTGATAAATTTATTTATTTATTTATTTTATCTATCATAACTGAGGATATTAACAGAAAAAATTGCAAAAAACAGCATATTATCTGATTAATTTAAAGAAATCTGCATTATCATTAGAACTAGTTACGATCGATAAGTGTAGATATCATTCCAAATCTGTATTATCATTGATCGATAGCTTTGATATTTGATTTCACAGATAGTAGAATGGCATCCACACTTATCGATAGTAATTACTTCGGATGATAATACAGATTCCTTTAACTTACTCTTATCATAAATGTAACACCTAGCTTGAAATAGCGTATATTTATGAAAAAAGATTTCTCTGTCGATCTCTAATAGATTAAATCGAAAAGCACCCGGCCATCAATCGGAAGTTCTGTGGTTCGAGTTGCAGTGGAGCGATTTCAATGGATCTTCCTTTAGAATAATTTAATTTTAACATATTATCTGATGTTAGTCCATTCTTATATAAATGATTTTTTCTCCATTTTCATTTTTAAAATGAAAATTATTCGAATAAAAGATTCTTGAATTAATTCTACAAAAGGAATGAGGTGCTGAGAAAGCAGTAAATTAAATCAGATGCAATTGGACATCAATAAAATAATTAATTTAAAAACGACCCAAAGGTCGCAATCATAACTCATCCAACGCCCTACAGTATAAATCATCATCCATGGGTGCTTTTAATTCGACTAGGAATACAAGAAGGATCGAGCATATCTATTTTTACTCAATTTGTTCCTTTTTATCCACGCCTAAACATCTGCGCACGCGGGAAACTTTCTTTGAAGAAATTGTTTAAGTTTTCTCGTAAACGAATATTGGCGTGTGCCGGGACTTTGCCAAAGCTTCTTCCTGAGGCCAATTAAAATACCGAAATCGGACGCTAGCTTATGCAGGCAGAAGGGAAGATGTTTTCTTGTTTCAGCTAAAGTTAAGAGAAGAGGAAGAAAATGTTATTACTTATTCGCTGGTTTGCGCGCAAAACGCGCAGAGTTATTTAGAATTCCGGTGAGCATCTGGGTTCGGTTCGGGGCCGTTTTCCTGCACTTTCCAGCCTATCCTTTCCTACTCCTTCTTTCGGTGTACATTAATATCACGGGTTTCTTGTAGCAGGGGAAAAGGCGATGCAGAGGGTGGGTTATGATATTTTTACATAACATTAAGTTGCCGGGAGAAAGAAACCGTTGGGTCACTAATGGGGGTTAAAACGGAGAAGCATGGTACAACCTTTTCGGATACGACTTGCAAAAGGCATCGAAACAATTGAGTATTCTAATATTACGTCATTTTGACTTAAAATAGTTTATTTAGGCGAAAGTAAGTCAAAAATCGTGATATATGGTATTGATATTTTGTTAGTTGGGACAACCATGTAATTAGTTGTTGTTACTAACTAAATAGTAGCAGTACTAAGTAGTAGTAGCTACTAATAAAGTAGCAGTACCTAATCTTACAAACTAAATAGTTGGCTCAACTAATCATTTTTTTCAGTAAAGAAAAATTTAATTATTGCAATCCCGTATTTATAGTTTCATTCGTTTTTATTTCATAATGAAGGATTTTTGAATCGTTTTCATATTACTAAATAAAATAAGAAGTTAAAAACTACTTTTCAAGAAATTCATAAAAAATGCATTCTTTTCGGAATCCAGTTTTAAACCTTTGTCAACAAGTTTCCTGTTAAGAGTTGTCTGGGTCAGGATGAATTAGTGTCGCTCGTAAAAATTGAGTCCTTTACCGGTTTTTAATTATCTCTATCTTTCTTTCTCTCTGTTTTCCCTCTTTATGTAACAAGTATTTCTTCTTGAGAATTTGACAATCTCTAAGAAGTTTTCTTTCGGTTTAAGAAGTTAGTTTGCGTCGAGATTGTACACGCTGCAACATCGAAAATAATTCTTTTCTGTTCGTGCTCATTTTAAATTATTTTAGGCTCAAACACAATATATAAAATAGAATTTTTAAAGTGTTTTTATTATAATCATCAGAATCAGTGACAGGATTATCTAGCGTGTGCTTTTTAAATAGTTTTCAAATAAATACAGGGAGTAACTTATTTTTACATAATTACTAATGAAAAGATAAAAGTAGCTTAAAATAAATACAATAAATTAATAAGCGAAGAAGTTTGTGCTGGTTTTGATAGTTTTTTTGGTGTACATAACATGGATTTCATTAATACTGACAGAAATGGGGAAAATAGTATTGATGTTATTGGACGGTCAGTGAAAAATATGAAAGATTTTTATACAATTAGTAAAAAACTGAGGTCTACGATATTACAAAAAGAATGTTTGATAAAATGTAAAATTCGTGGAGTGTTTCCTAAAAAGATATTTGACATCAACAAAAGAATCTGTTTTGAATTTAAAAACAAAAGAAATAGAGTAAACTTAGATTTAAATACAGAAAAGTTTAAAAAATCTCTCTTATATTTGACTATTAAGGATTGCTATTCACAAATCCAATTTTTAAATATAATTTTTAAGAAATCATACGAAAATTTATCCAACAAATACCTGCTTTTATTATCAAAGAATGTTTTAAAAAAGAAATCAAACCTAATCAACAAGCCATTAATGATAATAAAAAACATAAAAATACATTTTTAAGCATTTTTAAAGAACAAGAAGATGTTCAAAAGTTGTTTCTTAATATACACTTTATTCTTTTCAATGATCAACCTGATCCCTGGTTTTTGAATATATCTAATGTGACTATTCCACATAGAGCAATTGATATTTTGAGATTAGGTGATGGTTTTAGTAACAAATTTGGTAAAAAAAAATACAGTCAATTACTTGAAATCAATAAAGATATTGAATCTAATATTAGTAAAATTCCTGACAATAAAGTAGATGAATTAAGATAAATTTTTATGGGTTTATCTAACGATTTCTTAAATAATAATATTCCAAATACGATACTAGAAAAAGAATTAAATAAAGCTTTAAGTGAAACAAAAAGTTTTCTTAAAAATCATCCTGAATTAATGATAACGAAATCAGATAAAGGTTCTATTACGATAGCTATTCATAAAGATATGTGTATTCAACAAATGTTACAAATTTTTAATGATGAAGATAGTTTTCAAATAATTCCAAATAATCCAGCTAAAATACTTCAAAAAGGGACATTTAAAATCCTAAATCGTATGAGAACTAAAAAATTTTTAGTGAATAATATTACGCGTTTTGATATTGGTACAATGAGTACTCATATTTCATTAGCTTATGGCCTTGTTAAAACACATAAAACTGATTATCCATTACGACCAGTTATTTCTACAATAGGCTCTCCAACTAGAAAATTAGAAGAGTTATTAAACAATATTGATAAAAAATCTATTAAAACTTCTAAAAACTCGATAAAAAATAGAAAACTAAAAAAAACTAATCAAAAGTGTAATAATACCTGTCGATCATATCTTTGTATCCTTTGATGTAATAGCAATGTTCCCAAATATATCATATGAAAGAGTTGAAAAGGCTATAATTAATCGTTGAGAATTTATTAAAATTAACACAAAAATTCCGAAAAAGCAATTTCTAGATGCTATAAAATATGTTTTTTATTCTGCCTATTTCGAATTTAACAATAATTTCTATAAACAAAAGTTTGGAACTCCCATTGGTTCTGTTTTGTCTCCAATTTTAGCTGAAATTGTTATGGAAGATTTAGAAAATGAAGTTTTTGATAAAATTGATTTTAATATTGATTTTTATGCCAGATATGTTGATGACTCAGCACCTTAATTAAAACAGATGAAAGACATATAATCACAGATTGGCATAGGAAAACTATTTGTTCAGGAAGAACACTTAGTTTTCTTTACAATCATTCTATTCAAAATAAGGTAGGAGTTGTTAAAAACTTAATTGATAGATCTCTCAAGTTGTCAAATCCAATTTTTCATGAAAAAAATATAGAAATATGTTAACAAATTTTGTTTCTTAACCATTATCCATTTTAGTTTATTGAGACACTATTGTTATTCCATTTTTTGGTAAAATCTCTAAAATCCTGAAATCAATGTTAGGTAAATTAGGTTTACATATCATATAGAATTCCTTTTAAGATTAATACAATATTTAAGTTAGGAAAATATATATATGACACGCTAGATAAGAGGGAAGTAATATATAAGATTAATTGCAAAAACTGTAGTGCTGTGTATATAGGACAAACACGTAAGGACACTTAGACTGAGGAAAGATGAACATGAAAAGAACTTTAATAGAAGTCCTACATATCACTCTGTTCTCTCAAAACATAAAATTACACATGATCATGACTTCAATTGGAACGATATTAAGATCCTTTATCATGAGAGAAATCCAAAAAAGAGGGAATTTATGGAGATCTTATTTATAAAGAGAGAAGGGGATAAAGCCATTAATTTGAAATGGGATCTCTTAAGATACAACAAAGTATGGGATAGAGTCATTAATTGGATATAAATAATTTACTGTTCATTTTTTAATGAAAAAATGAACCATTTTTTTTAACAATCATTTCTCAATAAACATATAGACTATATTAGAATTAATCATTTTTCAAAGAATATCCATTGAAATAATTTATGTTTAGGTAACATCATCTTTTTGTTTTATGCCTTAGTTTATACTATAAATTATTCTCTGATGTGGAGGTCTAAATTGGCCTCGAAACATGTTGGTCCCCAAGTAGTATAAAAAGGACGGAAAAAGGGAAAGAGTGAGAGGTTGGTTTTTGGTTGTCTCTTTCCCTTTTTCTCCCTCTTTTTTCTTTTCTATTGATATTTATGTCTCTAATGAGCCGAAAAGTGAGATAGCTTGGAAATCTATTTTTTAATAATTGAATTTTTTTCATGTTTTATGCATAAAATTATTCTTGAAAAAATTGATTATTTTCCAATCCCAAAATACAAATAATATGATCAATTCTTGATAATGTTACCCTGTTTTCAAATATTTCTAATTTATTTAAACCTTCTTTAATTCACAATTGTATGAGGAAAATTCCTTTTTTTAATCTTTTAAGGCCTTCTAAACCTTCTCATCTCTAAAAATTATTTAAATTTAAGATAATTTTTTAAAAATCTTTACAACTTTTAATTATTTTTTATTGGTTTAAAAACTTCTAAATATTTCTTATAAAAAGTGACTTTAGGAAATCTCAAAATATTATTAATGATTTCAAAGAAATTGAAAAGATTTATAAATAATGCAGAAAAATTAAATTATTTTTAAGAAATTTCGAAATTTTGTTAATAATCAAAAAATTCAAAGCTGTTAATTAAGTTTAGAAAATTTAAAGTATTTTAAGAGATTTTAATTAATTTTAGTCAATTTTAAAATATTTCAAATGCTTTTCAAGAAATTTAAGGGAGTTCAAAAAAATTCTGAGAAGTTCAAGTATTTTCAAGAAATCGAAGGGAATAGAAGTGATTTTAAAGTTCCCTTTTAAAGGATTTAAAAATAATATCAAAAAGGTTTAAAGATTTACATAATGGATTTTATAAGATATTAAAACAGCTACTTTGAAGAAATTTTAAGAAGCTTAAGAAAATCTAAAGGATTTTAAAATAGTTTAATTAAATTGAATCAATTTTGAACAATTTTTAAATAATTCTAAAGAAGCTGAAGGTAAGAAGAGCCTCGGTGGCTCAGTTGGTTAGACGCTCGGACTTCACCTCAGAGGTCCGGGGTTCGATCCCTGAGCCGGTA
>JAAAKG020120136.1:0-15099 GCA_010014905.2 Druon quercuslanigerum
AAAAATAGAAAATATTTTACGCGATTATTATTTTTTCCATTTTACAACCTTCAAATCATTCAAAAGTCAATTCTGCTATCTAGAAAATATAACCTAGTAAGTGACATTTGCTATAGAGGTTATTAATACTTTTGTCATAAAATACTGTTTAAATCTGTTTAAAACATAAAAAGTGTTATTAAAATCGTTTTATCTTTTATATTTTTACGGATTGAATTACCATATATCTACGAGATCTCATAATTTTACTTATAATGTTAAGTAATGGTTTATTTGTTAATTCAAATGTTTTCGTTAAAATTGTGCTCGCCCTTTCAGAAAGGCACTGTTTAATTTTGAAAAATAAATTCAAATAATTTACTTGCATTTTTTTCGTGTCAATTTTTATTATTTATTTTGACTCTTTGATTGTACACGCACTTATAGGTCGCATTATGCGCGCACGCGTGCGACGCATATGCGGGTCAATTGAGGGCGCATCTGTGTCATTATCTGAGCGCACGTCATGCGGATAATCCGCATGCATGCCTCCATCATGTGCGCACCGTGCGGACAAATTGTTATCTGGGTCCTTCGCGCTGATGATGGTCGCACGCGTGCGTGTGAAATGCGATCATCGTGCGAAGAGGTTCATCGAATGAACTTTCCTAAATTTTAAATGTATTAACAGTTAAATGTATAGATTATTTAAATTGTTTAAACCTCTAAACGTTCAAGCGCTGCTTCTGAGGAGCTGAAGAGCTTTCAGAAATGATAATGCGATCTAGGCAAATATAAGCAAATAAATTCCGAAAGAAAAGAAAAATTAATCTTGAGAGACACGTAGATTTATAGTACAATATAGGGAAATTTATCTCCTACTAAATTTGGTCAGTTATAATTCCAGATTTTTGAACTTTTTCTTTAATGAATGACAAATACTTTCTCGAGTTGAAAATATTTGCCAGCCTTCAATTTATGTAGTTTAATGAAATGGCAATATTTGTTTTAAAGTCTGCAAATGTACTAAGTTTACGGTGGGCGTGTTGGTGCTGCTAAAATGGTTCAAACATCAGAAAAATACGTGTCTTAAGTTAAAGAATCCGTTCTCTTAAATACATTTTTCTCAGTTAACCAAAATTACATTAAAAAAAAAATTCTTCTCAATCAGAAAAAATCTTCTTGAACCTTTTCTCTGGATACAAGCCAGTTAATATTTTTCTTTTAATTGAATAACAATTTTATTTGAATAAACGAATCCTTTTACTAAGTAGAGACTGTAAAGGAGGCTTACAAAATGCGCTCACTATGAAATCCTTAATCGGTTAGAATTCAATTTTAAAGAACTTATAATATTTTTTGAAATTCCTCGTAATCTATTAAAAATTCTCAAAATCTTCGAAATCTTGAAATCTGGTGTATATATTTAGAAAATAATAATAACTTCTTTTTCTCAAAGTCATTCCTAAAAAATTGGATGAAGCATGTAAAAGTAAGAAATTCGTCTCTCTTAATCGTTGAACATATTTTGTAGAATATATATTAGTGATATGAGTTTAAATTAATTTTGTAATCAATTTTTTTCCTTGAAACCGACTCTTATCAAAGGTAAATATCTTAGAAGGACAGACTTGAGCCTCAAATGCAAAAGATGATGGCTAAAGTATAGATTGTTCACGTTACTGAAACAGTAGGATATTCACTCGTTAGATTCATAATAAAATTTATTATTATTGTATGAATCAGTTTGTCTATTAATCAGAAAAAATGAGGATAGTCTGCACTCTGATCTTATCATTAGCCGTTATCCTTAATTCTATTGGTAATTATACTAATATGATATATCTATATTGTGATAATTTTTCTAAAGCTGTACAAAGCAAATTACGCATATTCAATAGAGTCTGTACAGCCTTTGCTGTTTATTATAGCAGTTTATACCCATTTGAGAATCAGATTTCAAAATTGATCAAAAAGTTGAAAATGCTCTAGCTAGCGGAATTTTCATACAAAAAAGCTGCAATGAACTCGTTCTTTATTTTTACATCTTTAAAAACTGTGCCAAAATACAATCCAATCCGAGTAGTTTTTCAAAAGTTGTCAGGTATACAGACGTCCGTGGCAGTCGATTTTCGGAAAAAAACCGATACCTTTTTATTAAAATGAGAATGTTAAAAAATGTTAAAACTGATATAATTTAAGACTGTTTTTTGCAATTGAAACGTAAATTTACCTTTGGCTGCGAATGCTAAAACAATTTGAAGACTATTCATTTCTTTTTTAAGTGCGAAATAGTAAAGTTGTAGGTAATATTTTCTTCGAAACTTCGGGGTTGCGTAATGATGTAACCTTCTGTTACATCAACATTGAAAACCTGCACATTGTTAATAACTTTGAAATTGATTACATAATGTACTTTGTGTAAATAATTTACCCCTAAGACATTTAACGAAGCCTATCTTATAACTGGATGAGTGGGTGACTTAGTGGGTGTTTTGTTTTGTGAAACTTCGGACTTCTGTAGCTAAAGGTGATGGGGTTGTGTTTTAACTATCCGACTTAGATATCGTCCGAGCAGGTTCGGTTCCAAGCTTAGTTTAAGGTTATGTTACATGCTGAGTTACCTATATCAGGTATTTTCCTTCGGTCGGTAATGAATATGTACCTTCGGTCGATAATGCAGATTTATTTAAGGCAATTTTAGAATTAATCCGAGAATGCATATTTATCATTATTCGGTAAGGCAGGGACCTTCCATAATGTACATCCCCAGCCAAACATAATGAACCATTTGAATAATTAAATAAGAAGCTAATTAATTTCTTCACTAATATTTTTTATTTAAAAATTAAACTATCTTGTTTAAAAATCGTCCAATTTGTGGGAAATTAATTTATTATTTGTGCAAAATTATTCTTATTGGTTTAAAATTCCTCTTTTAGGTAGGTATAACATTCAACTACTCCAGTTGAAGATTCATTATTTTAGTCGATTTATCAGTTTGGTTGAAAATTAATTTTTTAAACTGAAAATTCAACCGTTCCATTTTGAGTTGGAAGTTACCATTTCTACTTTCAAATTTAACAATTTGGATGTACATTTGTCTTTTCTAATTAAAAATTTATTTATTTCGTTGAATTTTCAATTTTACACATTTAATTTTACACAATTATACTAATTTTTCCAAAACATGACAAAGAAAAACCAGGCCTGCCTTACCGGAGCGCCATCTATTGGAATTATTTAAACTACAATACCCCTCCTGATGCTAAGAGAATAGAAGGAGTGGGGGCTCTGTACTGGGCTGATACTGATCATCAATTCAGGGCCAATAAATGCATGACCGACTGTTGATAAATTGATATGAGTGCTGGAATAAATTACTGACTAATTTCCAAGTTGCGCCAAATTTTATTGGTAGTTATTTACACTCGATTGGCAAGGCAGGGTTTTGATTTAGCTACTGAGGCTAAATCAATGGCTGGGGACGTACTTTTACAGACTAATGATAAATCCGCATTACCGGTTGATGGTAAATCTGCCTTATCGGCCGATGGTTATTCTGCATTACTGGTCGATGGTATATCTTCATTACCGGCCGGTGGTATATACCTGCATACATATCTCAGTATAGAACATAACCTGCTCAGTTTAAAAGTGTTCTCGTACCGCCATAGCTCTACTACAAGTTGATTGGTTGATTTACGGCGAGTTAAAGTAAAAAAATTCTTTTATACCAAAAAAACGAGCTTCTCGGCCAAGCCTATTGCAATAAAAATGTATAAGCGGTTATAGAATCCGTTCCCTTAATTACAACCTAATGTACAACTCATGGTAATCCTCTGTATCCTGTTTCAGAATTCAGTTCGCAGTCCAAATCTTTGCCTACTGATGATGCCAGTCCTAGTAGCCCTCGTTTAAGACCTTTTTCTTCGTCTGATACACGTTCTTCAGAAAGGGCTCTTTCTCCGGTCAGACCTCAGTCAGCTGCCGGGTCTTCTCCTGGCAGACCGCAGTCCTCTACCAGGTCTCCTACATCTGTCGACTTTCCTATTCGTACAAGGTGCAGATCTCCTCATCCCAGACACATTTTTGCTCGCGTACTTGGCTTTGAACTTCATGAGCTTAGATTTGTTCGACTTAAACGACACAGCAATCACACCCGGATATTCGAACTTCGAATCTACAGCTTTCCTTCGAATAAACCAATTGGATTGAGAAACAGAAATCGTCTTCTCTTTCCCATGCCAACCGAACCGCAAATTGTATTGTCAACGTCTAATGGTGACGTCTTTGCAATATTAGACAGAAAATTGAGTAGGAACACTGTTCTTCGTGGAATTTATAAACCTACTGATACACGTGCTGGACCAAAACGGGCAAAAATAAACATATACAGCAGGGAGGTTAAAGAAATGACCGAGGAAGAAATCTTGGAATGTCCAATAGCCAACCACATCTCAATCAGAAAGAGCTTTGAAGTATATCATGTGTGATCCACAATTCTTTACACGGTTAATAAAAATTAAAAAAAACACGCGCGTGTATGTCCAAACTGTCGCTTTGCTCTCAGTCCTTATGCTTTATGACAGATAATTTCTTTTTACCGGGATGATATAATGCACTTAAATTGTATGATATATTTACACTTTAAATAATTCTAAAATTCATCTTGGATGACATACGATACAATTCTTGTTGGTTTTTACATTTTAATTGTCTTTTACTGTGTTTTCGTAATATATTTTTTAAATGGTAGAATATTAATCAATGATTCAGTAATTTTTTCGGGAAAGATAATCAGTAAACTTTACTGTTCTAAGTTGAAAAGTAAACTTTGCTGAGGCTGAAATTCTTGAAGCCATTTAAATCAAAGGATCATCTTTCTGTAAACAAATAAATATGTTTAACGATTAGTTACACCTATTTTCAAAATTAAAAATAGTGGATTTGGAAGAAATTTGTTCCCTAGAAGAATAAGTCAGGAATCACTAAAATTTAGAAGTATTTTTGAATAAGTAAGAAAATTAGTCAGTACGAAGTGAGTTCGAATTAAGTGTGTGTAAAATTATGCTTAACTCTATTATATTAAACATATGTTTTCATAATTTCTGTACCTAAAACTGGGTGTGCATATTTATATATCGAAAAATAAAGTCATAATTTTATTGTTTATTATTATTTTATTTTGGATAAACTGAAAAATGTGGTAGTTTAAAGAAAAATAGGCCTCTAAACAATACAGTTTTATGTGACCCTACTTTCTTTTGCACCTTTTAATATATTTTTCTATTTATGCCGTTTTTCTTTTTTTTTTGTTACGCGAATCTGAATTTTAGTAGCTGCGTTCATTTTGTTTATCTGTTAGGATAAAATTGTAGAAAAATTTAAAAAGGCCTATGTTTTATTAATTAAGAAAATAATTTTAAGTTTTGAAAAAAATGGATGATTTTGAGAAACTTTTTTAAATTGTACAGGACTTAAGAAACTTTTATTTTTCCCTAAAACAGTCAAAATGAGCTACAGAACTGCGAAATTTTTCGAAGTTGATCAGTGGATCATCAACTGTGTCTGCTGAAAATTCTTTGTCTAGCGATTGCAATTTACAGCCAACGACTTTAACAAAAACACAATTAAAGAGGAAATGGATCTTGTTTGTTATGAAAACGCGAGGTTTAAAACTAAAAGCGAAAAGAGATACAAATTTAGACAAATATTTGCTCCAAAGTGTTATCATGTACACAGAGTTGCAGTAAAAGCGGCCACTGAACCTGATTTAGTCAAAGGCAGATGCAGAGGTTCAGTAAACAAGAAAGCGATTTAAATGAACAAACCATATGGACAGAGATGTTATAAGCATCACGAAAATACAAGTGGAACAGCAGCCTCCTATGGATGAACTTCTTCCGAAAGGTTTGAATAACGAAGACCTGCATTACACTAAATCAAGTACGATATACACTAGATCCACACCCGGACATTAAACTTTCCGCTTATTTAAACAGCGACGTCCCAGGAAAACTGCAGCAATATGAAAGGAATTTTGCTCGTGCTTTACTAGAGTTTAGAGATGTAGAACCACCAGGCATTTTCTGCCAAAGAAATACATCAGAAATCATTGGCAGGCACTAATAACACCTGTCAACAAAGTTTTACTAATGCGTTTGAACACAACACTAACTGCGTTAGAGTTACAGACTTGTTGTGTATATTGTGCAGCTGTAGCAGCACTAGGAAGGGAACGAGATCTAACGTGCAAAACTGAGTTGAATAAATAGGATAAATTAAATTGATTTAACATAGGCACTGTAACCATAATGCAAGCACCTAAACATCAAGGAAACTTGCACATGGTATATACTGAATATAAACAAACGTTTTCTTCCGTACCATATCACCATTTGCTTCAAGTCTTAAGAATTTAAAAAGCCTGTCTATTCATCATCGACTTTCTTAGTCTAACGATGATACTTTGGGGTACAAGAATCTAGTATTTTGATCATGTACAACCCAGGAGAACTAGAGAACGAACATTAACGAGACAATATTCGAGGGGATGTCATATGAATATTTGGGTAACCTAAAGTTTGCTCCGATCGGTTCTGAAAACTTCTCTTATCTTGTGTGAAACAAAATCGGGCTACTCAAAACTTATGCTATACCTATCCTGACGCACTAATTTGAAATCCTGAAATGGTCGATTATCGTCGTTGAAAGGTTAAACAGAACCTTTAGTGTTGTTACGGAATGGCCTTAAAATGCCGGATTCGGATGAATCAACGAAGTTACCGAGAGGGGAAAGCCCTTCTGGGCTATACATACACTTTAGACAGAGTCAGGAAAATTCTGCGATTGTCTAAGAAAGACCTAACGATACTGGTTCAGATGCTCACCGGGCAGAACAAAGCATCAGAAATGATTAAACATTCCTGCATGTCTTGTGCCACTGCTCAGCTTCAGCAACAACAAACGACAGCTCAGACAAGAAACCCTTTGAGACCATTTCAAGAAACCTGATGAAATTAAGATGCGAAAAGTGGTTGACATCCTTGGCTTCACCAAGAGATCTGGAATCAACTGAGAGCGATAATTTAAGCGTATGGTTCAATAGACTTTGTAGCTTGAATGCCAGGGATGCCCTTTTTACGGATCCATGTGCGTCTGTAAATACGGTATTGTAAGTGAATTTTAATACTTGTAGTGTGAAACTACAAACATTAAAATACGGCGACTCTATGCGGGACTGTAAAATTGAAATAAATTTTAAGTAGAATTGCAAATCAAAGGCAACAGTACATCATTAGAATTTGAAAACTACAATGAAATGAATTGGAAGTTTATCTTAAATAAATCTATTGGAAGTTTCAAACAGAAATTTTGTATAGTGTACGATTCCGCAATAACTTCAGCAATATTTACACGCTCACTGTAACATAAGCCCAACCTTAGGTTTTAAAACAAATGTTGTCTTTTAGATAGAATACGAATCTTAATAACCAGACTCAGAAGAGGAGCAAATTGTTCTTGAAATCTAATGTAAATTATAGCATAAAAATATGATAACATCAAAATGTCGCAATGACATGTCATCATAGATTATAATCATTAAAAGAATCTACTATTAAACTTTTAAATAGGTGATTTTTCCAGAATCTTAAAATTCATTAAATAATCGTTAGTCCTCTAAGAAACAGAAAAATGATGTGTAGGAATAGATCTTTTCTGTTGAAACAAATCCTAATAGAATTTGCAGAGTTGATTAAGAAAAAATTTGTAAAAAAGAACGTGATTCAACCAATTAAATTTCTGGGTATTCAAGCTAATCTTATATTTCTTAGTTGGTAAAACTGTTTCCTGCATTATTTTTCTTTGAAATCATTTAAGAGTAGAAATGTTATTTATAAAGTGGCTTATGTATTTAATTATTTTAGTAATTTTTAACTTTAAATTAAATTATTAAACAATTAAATAATAATAAATAACTAAAAATAAAAATATCAATAAAATAAAATTTTAAGCGAGCAGGAACAACAACGAGAAAGAAACAGAATGTGAGAGCACAGTCTGCACAAAATAATGTACAGAAAATAATGAAAAATTAAAACATTCCTTTTTGTAGTCAAGGTACTATGCACGATATGAAAAAAAATGAATAAACTAAAATTGCGCGCCCTAGAAAGATATACAAATTTTTTATTATTCAGTTTCAGATCGGACGCGTATGTTTGTTTTAAGTTGTAAAAAACAACATTCAAAATAAGAAACTTAAATTTCTGGACTAACGACACAAGCCACGAAAAAAAATAATGTGACAAAACTTATCTATCCAAAAAAGCTAGACATTTTTAATAAATATTTTTTATAGAATAGGCAGTTTTTGTTCTATTCCAAAAAACAATAAAAAAATAAATAAATCACGAATATTTTGAGAACAATTTTGTTTCAAATAATTTTTTATAGGACACGTACTTTTTGTTTTAATCGTGAAAATAAAATAAAATTATCAAAATGTGAATTGCGCTTCCATTGATACGAAAAGAAACCCGGCTGTTTTGATCTCGTGTTTTTAATTTCTACAATCAAAATTTTATGTAGATCTTTGTAAACTGGAATCTTGGTTCCATTCGCTATTTTGTATTTTTATCGTAATATATTTAACAGAATTTTTTTTAAATAAATCTTTTCGTGTTTTCAGAGGACTGATAAACGCTTTCATTAATTTTTTTTAAATTAGTAGCATGCTTCATTATGCAGAAGTCCTGTTGAGGATCTAAATATTAAAAATAGTAGTATATTTTAAGGAAAAAATGTCTTTTAAATCCTGAAAATGAACAAAGTTTACGATGAACGTGTTACTGTTGAAAAAGGAGTTTCGAGAATCAGAAACACTTATTTTAAGTTAAATAAACCGTTTTCTTAAAATAATTTTTTTAGTTTTAACGAATATACGTTCAAATAGATGGAAAACATTTTAAATAAATGAAGAATTTCTCTTGCACGAAAAACTATTTCTTAAAACCAAAGAACATTCTTTTACGTTGAAGAAATTTGTGTGCATAAAAAAATTATCTTTATATGTATTATAAGTTATACTCGTCTTTCAAAGCTTTAAATGAGCCGTTATAGTAGACACAATAAAAGTTTATAACGTATAAATCAGTTTCTTCAAGCAGGTGGAATATTACATAAAGAATGACATCATTTTATATGAAGTTTTTAGCCACATTTTTTCCCTTGAAACTGACTCTTACCCAATCTAAATATCTCTGAAGGACACACTTGATGCCTTTAACCTAAAAGATAACGGCTGTGGTAGAGATTATATAAGCTGACGAAGCAAGAGTATATTTATTAGCTGTATCGTTCATTAAATTGTTTTACATTACACCAACCAGTTTGTTCCTCAATCAGAAAATATGCGGATTGTCACCACTCTAGTCTTATACTTGACTGTGATCCTCAGTTCTCTTGGTAAATATAATAACATAATATATTTATATTTTAGTCAATTTTTGGGCTATGCACACACGAGGATTCTAGTGATTTAATCTGCCAGGAGAAATTTTCCATGTACCGATCGCGAAGAAAGGAACCTAATGCATGGGTAGCTTCATTTTATCGATTGAAGTGCCGGTCTAAAAGAGGAACTCCTTGAGAAGCCCTCACTTTGCAGTCAAATCACAATTTGAATTTTTTAGATATGGTGATAATATTTTCGTTACTATGAAAGAAAAAATAAGAAACTACCGATAGATGTGAAAAACTATTAATTCATTTTATACGCATGAGGTTCCTCTATTCGCGGGCGGTCCCATATGGTACCTTCCCACTGTGCAGATTTACGTATATTGAGTAAAGTACTTACAGTTGAAGGCAAAAGACTGTTAGCTATACACATTTAGAGGTGATCATATAATTTGGCTCCTTAATTAAAACTCATGGTATATCAGCATACGATTGAGTATTTTAAGAAAAATGTAATCCTTTGTTTTTTGTTGCAGAATTAAGTTTACAGTTCGAGTGCTTGCCTAATGGCGAGCCTATTTCTATGGTTCCTCGTTCCACGCCTTCTTTTTCTTCTACTGACATGCGTTCTCGTAAAAGTTTTCTTTCTCCTGCCAGAACTGATTCCTCTGCCAACTCTCCTCCTTCTGCTGAACCTCCTCTTCGTGAAAGGTCCAGGTCTTCTCATGCCAGGCAAACTTTTCCTGGCGTGCTGGGGTATAATTTTGAAGAGCTTAGATCTATTCGACTTGTGCCCTACAACAATACCACCTGGATATTCGAACTTCGAAGATACACTTTTCCTCTCGATAAACCAATTCGAACGAGAAACAGAAAATACATCCTGTTGCCCGTTCCAAATGAACCACAAATTGTATTGTCCACGTCGAATGGTGACGTCTTTGCAATATTGGAAAAAAAATCAAACAGAAGCATGGGTTTGCGTGGATTATACAAACCTGTTTCTGGTATTCATGAGAAGTCGCATCGGGCAAAAATAAATATATACAGTGGAGTGGTTGAAGAATTGACCACGGAAGAAATCGAGGCAATTCCACTAAGCAGCCACATCTCAGTCAGAAAGAGTTTTAATGTATACTGTGTATGAAAAAAGATTTTTTACACATTCAATATAAAAAAAAAGCGCGTTTTTGAGATTGACAACTGTAAATTTGTAACTTTGTCTTCCCTTTTCGGAGTGGCGGCCGGACTGGGAAATTCGGGAAATGATTATCGTTGCTGGCGTGAAAAATATAAATAGTTTAAGATATTTGTATATGTATTTGTTAGGTATATTTCATAAAATATAGAATAATAAATAACTATGAAGCTTCAATAACAGATTAATGTAAACTGTATACTAATGTCTTTTTTTATTTAATTAATTAATTTAACTGCAAGATATAAAGGAAATTTATTTAAAAAGACGTCCAGCTTTTCAGAGAAAATTAAGTATTCACGGGAAACCAAAAAGAAGAATATAATTTTCGAAAACTGAATTGCGCTTATATTGTTCCGAAAAAATCCAGCTTTTTTGTAGCATGATTTAAATTTATATCATCAAAATTTGATTCACAAATTATTCATAATAAAGTTTTAGTATCAGACGTTATTATTTATTTTTACTGCAATATAATTCGCAGAATGTTTTTCTTACATAATGGTAACTTTGAAAGATCTTTTTGATTTAGGAACCCTACCAATTCTAAGAGGATATTTTTTGCCCAAAAACTTTTAGGATCTATCCATAGTTTTTCTCGTGTTCTCAGAGGACTAATAAAGTTAGAATTAATGTTATGTATCCGGAAACATTATTCATTATGCTGAATAATCTTTAAAATTTCTACATTTTTAAAAATTATTTTATAGTCCCAAGAATTTCAAATCATTATTTAAATTAAAACGTATTATTTTGAGATGTGTGTATTAATAACATCATTTTAGTTTGAGTAGCTCAGATTGTATAGAGACTATGAAAATAATTCAGATTGAAATATTGCGAAACCTGATAACAACACAGTTTTGTTGGAAATGTACATTAGATTTTGAGAACGATTAAGTTGTGTTGAGGATCTAATTATTAAAAATAGTAATAAATTTTAAAGCGAATATTTTTTTTAAAGACTGAACATGGACTAAGTTTACGATAAACAGTGTTACTGTTGGTAAAGGTATTTCTAGATTTAGAAAAACATTTATCTTCAGTCCAAGAAACCGTTTTTTGCAGCCCATTCGTTCTAAAGTACCTTTCTTTTTCGACCTCCATCTTCTCGTCACCTCCTCTGATCAAGTTCTGCCATCAGCACTCCCTAATCAACTTACTTCGTTCTCTTCCACTTGAAATAACTTTCCTGCATAATGTTTACTTTTTTACTTTCCTTCCACCTCAACACTTGCACTCCATACCATAGCGCACTAATCACTAGCGACTTGAAAAATTTCATATTCCTAGGAAAATTATCTGCAAACAACTTCTTTACCAAAGCCGACTCCCCGAATCCTCCGAAACATCAAGGTGGGATAGACAAATTCGTTCACCACTTTCAACATCTTCGCCTCCCACTTTCACTCACTTCTCTTGTTCTTTCCATTTCCTTTCCTTAACTACATCACCTTGAACTTTTCCGCATTCAACTCTGACCAATTCCTATCCAGGTATCTTTTGAACCTCTTCATCTTCTCCTTTAATGCTAGCTTAATCTCCATCTCCGCGATTAACATCGGAAAAAGTGTTGGGCTAAGCGAACACACTTGCTTCGACTCGCTATCTGTTCATCATCAGTCAGACTCCGTTCTGTTCCCTGTTCAGACCAGCTTCTCTTTCTTACACATCAACGGAAATTCCTTCCTCATTCCTACGCACTCTGCCCTCTTCGTAGTTCTCTCTATCTGCTGTCCGCTGTAGCAAAATTGCACGTCACCCTATCTATCTTAACTACCATAATTTTAGCCTCTCCCTCTAACCCGTCACGAAGTTATTCCTCCAATCCATTCCTAACACCCTTAATAATTCTCCCACTAGCCCTGCCTTTCTTCTTTACATTAACTGCTTCCTTGTCCCTCGCTTGCCCCTTGGCAGCCTTGGATCTTTTTTCGACTGTTTCTTTCCCTTAACTGACGTATCTGCCTGTCCTACAATCAAATTCCTCCACATACTTCGAAAAATCGACTTTAATCTACTTTGATTTTCTAATATCCCACATTTGTCATTCTTCCTTCATTTCTCTCCCCCCATAGCCCTGTGATTCCGCATTCTCTGTACCTTATTTTCCTTCCCGTCAAGTTGTGATTTATGAAAATCATCCTATCCTTTATTATATTGTTATTTCGCATAACTTTAACTTTAATTTGCAGGTCCTCCATTTCACCCCATTGCTCCTCCCTTTCGCTTTCTGTTTCTACGCTCTCCCATATTCTCCTTTATCTATGCTCTCTTCTCTCTCACAAATATCTGTCTAGTCGCACTCCCCTCTGCCACCTATATACATTCCCGAGCTACCATCTACCTAACCTACCTAACCTACCCTAATATTCTCTTCCATCTGTTTCACATTAACTTCTGTTTCGTTCTTTACCTACAACACCTCTCTCTCTCTCTCTCTTTCTGATCCTTATACTTTCTCCCTCAGGTCTTTTATCTTCTTTCCCATTCCTTATCAGTTATCATCAAATACTTAAGTCAAAATATCTTACCCCTCACTTGCACTAGACACTCTCTTTCGCTACCTTCGTTTCCCCATTTCTGGTCTTTTCACATGCTCTTCTTGCCACTCGATACCGGGCCACCCACTGCTAACTGAAGTTGCACGTAGAAAGTTTTCATCCTTGCTGTTTCACCATTAACACTCTCTTTCAGCCCTTCTAGCTCTCCCACACTCAGCTCTTTCGTTCTTAACCGAGACAGACTTTGCAGACTTTGCAGACACCTTTTTCTCCCCCCTCATCTCCCCAACTCTACAAAAGTCACCCTTGTCCCCCTCAAAGGTGCAAACTCTTAAAACAAAATTTTCCTGACTTATTAACAACTTAACCTTACTTTTTCCATTTCTCTAAACCGCACCTCACATTTACACTAACAGTTTCAACATAAATTTCGTAAAACACTTTCATTATCTGTTAATTTCAGACAAAAATCAAAAAGAGGAAAGAAAAATGAGAATGCAATCAACCACAAGCCCTTCCTTCTCTTTTTCCTTCTTTCGTCTTTTTTATTTTTATTATTATCAAATCACAATAAAAGAATATTGAAAATAAAAAATAAAATTTTATTACCAACGTTTCGGTACTCATAAAGTACCTTTGTCAAGGCAAGAGCACCAAAAGAACAGGCAGGCTCTGAAATTTTTGTTTTTAACAAAATTTTTTTCAGATTACAATTAAAGCATTTTTTGTTTGTTCACTCTGGTTCAACTTTGGTCGTTGGATTCTTGTTTTTTTGCAGGAGTTTTCATCAGTTTGATTATTGAACGTTGAATGAAATCTTTAATTTGGATTTTAATTTAATTTAAATTTCTTAAATTATAACAGATAAATCTGCGATATTGGACATAAATTTAGTGCGCAGCCATAAATATCATAAATTAAAATTATGTATTTTTATTTTATTTTATTTTTTTCCAAATTATTCATAATAAAAATGATAACCTTTCATTTTCTCAACGCCATAAAATTATCTGATAATATCACCTGTTGAAAGTTGACATAGACACATATTTGTGCATATATATGTATTCAGTTCTGCTTACTAAGTTGTGCTCTCACTTACAAAAATGTTTTGAGATAACAGTTATTGCAATAGGTACATCACAAGAAAATCCAAAATAAGTGCAGAAAAAATCCATACCTCAAAAATTAGAGTAAGTATTTTATTTAAAATAGAAAAAATATTTCAATTACAAAAATCAAAATCCTTCCTATCATAACTTAAATTCTTCAGCATTTCTTAAAATTGTTTTCAGTTCACTGGAGTTATTTTGATTCACCTTCGATTTTTATAAATTTGATCAAATCCAACCTGTTTTTCCTCTAATCAGTGGATTAAAAAAAAATGGTCCAACTTATTTGAAATGGAATTATTTAAAATAAAATTGAAATCTTTGAAATTTTCTTCTTTTCTGCTTCTTCTGCTCGAGAAAATAGATTTGTATAAAAGATTGGTATCAATTTTGTTTTACATTCGAATTTAAAAAAAAAATATTTTTAACTTTAGATTTAACTGTTCCATTTTTTGTTAAACTTTTTTTAAAATTAAATTTATTTCTAAAGATAAAAAGTTAAAAATTTATTTAAAATTACTTTTTTGTTAGCTTTCAAATGTATATTTTTTAGTTGAATTTTTATTTCTTTAGTTGAAAATTTGTTTTATTTTTTGAAAAAATGACTGCTTCGGTTTACAATTAATTTTTTTTAAACTTTGTTTTTTAAAAATATTTTCTGCTGGTAATGTTGTTGATACAGAATTTTTGGTTGAAAATTTATTAATTATCTAGTAAATTCGTTTTTTTAGTTCTTCTTTATTCACAATGTGTCCCCTAAGGAATTATATGACTTCCATTCCATACCACTTACATAATAAACAGAAAGAAAATTTCTACCTTAATATTTACAAATATTTAC